>JBCEWB010579326.1:0-18295 GCA_039654565.1 Peronia peronii | reverse complement strand
TACATACATACATACATACATACATACATACATACATACATACATACATACATACATACATACATACATACATAGAATCATAGAGACATAGACAAATACATTAATAAATACATCGATAGATATGAATCAACTAAAAATTGTTTCTATTTCTTAATCACCTGACAGAATCACGGCAAAGAACAACAACATCAACAAAAACCCCTCCTATTTCTCTTCAGCATGCAGACACACACACAAACTCACAATAAAAATAAAAATTAAATGAAAACATGAAAGGGCGTTTACCTCTGCCAAGCTCACGACAAGACAAGACGGATACACACACACAAAAAGGATATTAAATTTCAACATCCCAAGAGGAATAAACCTGGAGGACCACGATGAACTAGCTCATGCTCGTCCTTGCCCATAACTAGTCCACATTAAAAATCTCTTCTGTTTTATTGATACTCAGTATTAATGCCGATAATGAAGAACAAACGGGGTTATTATCTACATGTGGCAGTTATTCTTTTTTTATTCGAACACTAACCTGCCTTTCTTGGTTGACCATTGTCAATTTGACTTGTTCAACTTGACCGTTTTTTCTGTGACTGAACTCCTGTTACAACTTTGAAGAAACTTAAATACTGGATATAAAATGGGAAATAAATAATAATTTCGCAACACTGTTTTACTTAACAACCATGATATTCAAGTGGCTGAAGGAAAACAACAAACATGAAACTTGAAATAGGAGGAGGAGGATAAGGAGGAAGAGGAGAGAGAGACAGAAAGGGAGGGAGGGGAGGAGGAGAGAGAGAGAGAGAGGGGGGAGGGGGAAGAAAAGGAAATGTATCATGGAAAAGTGACGGCCAGTTTTTGTCATTATAAGAAGATACCAACACCTTGGCCTTCTTGAGGTCATCTTCACAACTTTTATTACGATAATATACACTGAAAGACGGCAGTAAATAACAAAACTGAGTGTGTAAATATAAATAATGTCTCATTTGAACACGAGAATAGTGGATATCAAATATCCTCTAAAATCCTGCCAATCAGATTGAGTTCAATCACGGAAGACTAGAATGGTTGAAGGGAATAATAAGGAAATGAGGGAGGGAGTTAGAGGTGCCATGATGGAGGCTGAAATTGTCACGGGTTCTAATTCTATGGGGAGATCGGAAAACTTAAAACCTTCTTTTGTGTCCAGTGGCTCAAGGAACCCCAGTTGTCTTCTGGAGTATGAACGCCAGTCATCTGGTCTTCGCGAATAAAGGCGAGGATATGCCGAGGTCTGTGTGTACATTATGCAGACTAAAAACCTATTGAGAAAATAAAAAGTGGATGAAGGGTAGGTTAAGAACTTCAAATTTCTACCCAAAACTTTCTTTTTAAAATGGAGATAATCGTAGTCTTATGAATGAAAGGGTCATTATGTATAATTTAAATATTCAATAACAAACAATACTTTGCAAAAGATCAGACTTCTTGTAAGCGAAACAGAGAGGCTTCAAAATTCAGTCTGTGACTTTCGGGAGAACATCCGCACATTCAGAGGAAGTTTGGCTTATGATAAGGATCTCGCCCGCATCGGCAGTCAAGCAGCAACTAACGTATTTTGTGCTTGGTACAGCTTGGGGAGCCCATTATAAAAATGCGGATGGAGTTCGCAAGTATTAGTCGGCTGCCTATCTAGGAACGGCAAAACTGCACACTTAAGTCCGCCTAGAGAGGGATGGGCTCCGCCAGATCCAAACTTCGAAGATGCGCTTCATGACACAATAATTTATCAGTGGCATACCGACAGCTCTAGATAGAGTTAACTGCTAATACTGGTAATGAGGATGATGGTGGTCGTTGTGGTGATTTACCTGAAAAAGAACCGACGAGGTTCGAAAATTTGACCAGTTTCATCAGTTATTTAATTTAAATTATCGGTTCTCTTGCTTGCTTTTTGTTTCTTTCACTGTATTAAGTTAGTTACCGGTTGAGAGTCCATGTCAAATTTTAAGTATTTTTATGGTATGGTGATGGTGGTAATTTAGTTAAGCCCTTGTCAAATACACATGCTTTTTACTTTTTTTTCTCATTCATTTTGTTGCTGTTGTTTGTTTGTTTGTTTGCTTTGTTTTGTTATAATTGACTTGGTGATGATGTTCGTCCTTCGCTAGGGAAGATGACCATGACTTCTGATCACTGGGGGGTGATGTGGGTACGGAGATGGCTGATGAAGTCGATCTTCGCAGGAAAGAGTCTGTTGCAGTGGGAACAGGAAACACTAGGCGCTGGACCAGGCTGGGAGATGGAGCATGTGCGATCTTTCCTTTCATGACGCCTCTCTTCTTTTTCAATGACACGTCTCTCTTCGTAGCTTGCCACTCTGGATCTGACGTGAGCTTGCCAGATAGGACGACCGTCCTGCAGTCTCTTCCCTTGAGGAGTGGAGAATATTGCAGCGCTTGAGAGCTTCCTTCAGCATGTCTTTGTACCTCTTCTCCGGCCGAGCAAGCGAGCGCCTGCCAGTGGACAGCTCGCCGTAGAGCAGTCTCTTTGGTGTTGACTTGGTAGATATTTCATATTGGTGATGTCTGTCAAGTACTATAACTTTACTTCGTTTAATAACATAGAACTGGTTTATGTCACAGGCACGGCAAAGCCACGATCGACAAGAGTATATATAATCACTCTTATTTAATCTTATATTATTATTTTTTTTTTACTATACGCAACTAACCGTTTTTTTTATGTAGCTCACAATTCGGTGACGGTAACGCCAAAGTTTCTTTTCTGTGTAAAGAAGAGTGAAAATCGTGACTAAAACGCATTACCTCATTATCTTAGCCATGAGAAAGGAGCTTAAACAAAGGCCATCAGCTATCACAGACCAACAAAGCTGCGTAGTAGAAAAGGCTAGTATGCTCACTATTAAACTTAACTCGAGGGGAGTGGGAGAGGGGCGGAGGGGACGGGGGAGGGATGAGAGGATCTAGCTTTGGTGATGCAGTTCTTTTGGCACATTTATGAAGCAAAAAGACATGGATAATGAAAATATGTCAAAATGAGCTGTAGTAATCAAGAGGCCGCGCCACAGGTAATATGTGATGCAGTGTAACAATGAACTTCGGTGGCACTTAGATGGGTATAGGATGATTTCTTTTTTTAGCCCCAGTCATATGTATCGCAAAGACATCATCATTTCTGCTCACATCAGACAACAATACAAAACACACACACCTATCAGAAAGAGAGAGAGAGAGAAAGCAAAAGAAATTCTTAAAGACTACATCTCCAGCCCAGATTAATAATCAGAGTCCTCTGGGGGAAAATCTGACAGGGCAAATGATCAAAAAGATCAAAGGTACCGCTCAACCCCCTGGGTTCCAGCACATTGTGAGGAATGATGGCTCCTTCGCCGCTAGGAGAATATCGCCAGTGAGCTCGGTGCTGCGATTGGGCCAAACTCTTCCAACCAGCATTACCCTGTCGCCTTTCAGAAGTGCAAGGCACTGCCGAGAGGAGGGAGAGAGAGAAGATCGATTTGGCGACCCCTTTCTCCCTTCCTTACAACGACCATTTCTCCATGGACGAGCTCCAGTCTGGCCTCGGGAGTGCTGGCAACACAGCTCCGGGTCCGGATCAAATTCACAATCAGATCCTCAAACATCTCCCGCCGGAGTCTCTGGCCTGTCTTCTGACTCTGTTCAACCAGCTGTGGTCCACAGACATGTTCCCGCCAGCCTGGTTGGAGGCCATCGTAGTGCCTATTCTCAAGCCTGGGAAAGACCATACGAATCCTTCCAACTTTGCCCCGTCGCCTTTACCAGTTGTCTGTGTAAGCTGGTGGAGCAGTTGGTGACCAATCGCTTGAACTGAGTCTTAGAGGACAAAAGCAGCTTCCGGGCAAAGCGCTCCACGATCTGGAGACATTCGTCAGCGAAGCCTTTGTGCAGCAGCAGTAGGTAGTGGCGATCTTCTTCGAACTGGAGAGAGCCTTCTACACCATGTGGAAATTCGGTGTCGTGAGGGATTTACATCGGCTGATCTTCCGAGGTAATCTTCCCACTTTCATTCAGAACTTCTTGAGCGAACGACACTTCAGTGTCCCTCAGTTCTGCTCTTTCTGATTCTTATCAACAGGAAGGGGGAGTTCCGAGAGGAGCGTCCTCTCGCCCACGCTATTTAATATCAAAATCAACTCCATCGCAGATCGGCTGTCTCAGGGAACCAAATGTTCCCTGTATGTAGATGATTTCCTCATCTGCTGCTGGGCTAGGGAGATGCTACCATTAAGAGACAACTTCAGACAACTTTTGGGCGCCCTCCAGGGATGGGGGGATGCCAACAGCTTCAAGTTTTCCACGCAGAAAACTATAGCCGTTCATTTGTCGCAAAGTACCACCGCATTGCAGGGATCCGGACCTGTTCTCGCAGAGAAACATCGGATCCCTGTCAAGGATGAGACCAAAATGTGAGACCTCACATCAACCAAATGAGGACTACTTTCTCTAGAGCACTCAATATACTTAAGGCGGTATCAGGTGCGGGATGGGGAGCTGACACAGACTCCATACTGCGCCTACTCTTCCCTTGTCTGCTCCAAACTGGACTAAGACAGCAGTGTCTACCGCTCGGTCACGGAATGCTACCTTAAAACACTCGACATCATCTATCATCAGGGCCTTAGATTATCCCTGGGGGCATATCACACGTCTCTAGTAGAGAGTCTACACGTTGTGGCCAACGACCCTTCTCTCCGAGACAGAAAGATCAAACTGTTCCTTCAGTACAGAGTCAAATTTTTTTTACACCCAGAGAATCCAGCTTACGAGCATGTCTTCGAACCCAGTTTCGTGGACATGTTCTATAGATCTTCCGATGTCGCCCCCATCTTTGGTGTCAGATTCAGTCTTTGCTAGTAGAGGCTGTAATCGGACGGGGTGAGGTGAGATTTAACCATTTTCCAAGCGTCTAGCCCTGGCGGATCCAAAGACCACGGGTGATCTTTGACCTAGCGGAGGGAACTGAACGAGACAGCCCCAAGGAGATCTTTGAGCAGATGCTTGCGAGTAGATGCTTACGAGCATTTGTTCACAGACAGATTCAAGGACGACAAAGCTGTCCGGCTCATTCTCAGTCTGTGTTGGGGAACACATGCTGTGACCTCATCCAAAATCCTCTATCTTCACAGCTGAGGCTAAAGCCATCGATATGGCCTTAGACACCTTTAGTAGGCCCATACGAAACAATTTTTGATCTTTTCAGATTTTTTGTCTCTGCTCCAGGCCCTGAATAACCCCACTTTTAGGGATGATAGAGTAACTCAACTCCTGCAACGCCTTCAAAGTTTATTCAGCAGGGGGTGACGTGGATTCGCGTTCTGTTGGGTTCTGAGTCACGTTTTCATAGCAGGAAATTAGGCAGCAGATTCTATCGCCAAGGTCGGGATTTTAGATCCCCTGGATGAGAGAGTCCCTCACCTGGACCTCAGGTCGATCGTCAACGAGTACATCAAATCGCGATGGCAATGGCGATGGAGACTGTAACAAACCTTACTCTATCCATTCAGACTTGGACCTTGGCCAGGGTCTGCTCAGCTGCGAAGACGAGACCATGTGGTCCTTAACCGCCTGCGTCTGAATCACTCTCACCTCACTCACTCTCTTCTCCTCAGAAGGAAACACTTCCTCAGTGTCAACTGACAGTCGCATACATATGATAGTTCTAGATTGCGCCGACTTCAAAGACGCTCGAGAAATCCACTTCTCGAGTCGTTCTCTGAAGGTTCTTTTTGGCAGAACAAAGCCACAGGCCATCTGAGCTTTCTATGCCAGGTTGGTCTGTCCACCTGAATATAACATCAACACTAACAGACATAACTTGTTAGGCATGCGGCGATCCACACTGGAAGCCGTATATCTACTTATATCCGTCCTTTTACAACTCGTAAATGCATAATCTATACGGTAGTATACTTTACATATACTTGATCAGTCTTTTTGACGTGTAAACGTATCTTACCGTGAATTTGCCGTGATCGTGCTAATGTGCCGTTAAATCCCAACACAAACAAACAACACAGACATACATATACATCCACATGCAGACATACAACAATTTGTTAGTGATATTCCGAAAGCTTTAGACAGAATTTAGACACAGGCTTTTGCTTCCGTTGCTGCTGCTGATTTATAGCCCTGTTTTCAGTCTGCTTATGAACTCGCAGATGAGCCCATTATTTCGGATATCCCTGAGATGGCTGCCCTCAGAATATGAAGTTAAACAGTGTTCATAAAAGTTACAAGTATAGGAAAGACAATAAGATAATCTAATTATGGGTGTCTCAAACTGTTAACATACACTAATCTTTCAGCAATTGTATAAAGACGTTCTTGCAATAGAAATGAAACGTTACAGTAAAAATTATTGGAATAAATCAGAGTGACCCTGTAACAAATGGAGTATTACATAAGAACATCCTGGAAACTACAGGACTTACAGCAAAGAAACGAAAATGGAGGTAATACGGTCCTATATCCCGACTGTCAGACCTTGTAAAACCATCTCACAAGGAAGAGTAGTAGACGAGAAAGACAAAGAAAGAGAAGGGATAACAACATCCGAGAGCATGGCAGAAATGAGATTTTCAGATTCTCAAATAATAGTGGAGGGCAGAGAACTTTGGAGGAAGTTAAAGGCCCAAGGCCTCCCTACATCATGAGCAGAGATCAACGGATGGGTAAGGTGAAGTTCATGGTGAACAGGAAAATCGCAGGGATCCGAGAATCCGGATATTCTATGAGATAGAAAGCCAAATGATAGCTCATATATCCAGGAAAGTCTAATTGTCAATGCATCATTCAATCTCAATGTCTCCTCATATGTAATTTGATATGTAAGACACTTGATTTCATTAACGTTTACAGGGCTTCTGGCTAATAATTGTCACTGAAATGAAAACCACTGATTTGCCCAGTGAGATTAAAAAAAAAAAAAACTATGGTATTAATTAAGGAATATCATTACTATGTATTTGTAAATTGTGTGAGGAAATCAGCGTCAGAACTCATTTAGTAAATTTGTTACATGTTCCAGCCGCAGGGGATAAAATGATAGATTAAGATGTCTCAAGTTAAGAGATGCTGCGACGGCTGATCGTGCACAGCAGAACTCGAGCCATTATACAACAAGTAACACCCATGTCTACATAGGTCAAAAGTGAAATTTAGCTGATAGCATTTTCACCATTGTGGCAATATTTAATCACCCGATCCTCTTATTAATTGTGGGAAAAAAAGGATTAGCTTTCTGTGAGATATTAAGAAAATATCTAAGTTTTGAATTCGTAGTGAAATTGCAAACTTCAGTTCGACAACAACACCTATTTTCAAATCACGTTAAAGGTATGATGTCGTTAAAGGGAGACGACATAGGACATTCTCCCTAATGATGTGCGTATCACGCGATCCTTTGTCCGAAACGAATTGGAAGGACACCTCAGGGGTTTTCTACTCTAATTAAAACACGCTTTTTTTTCTTGTTGAAAAGCTTATATTTTTTCTCATTAGAGCAATGTCATCATATTTTATTTTCGATGCTAAACCACATGAAACATTAAACCGTTCACTAATTAAGTCATTTGCAACGCGATCGCTTATTGAACAACAGTGACAAACAGATCTCTTATAGTAAGAAATAAATGAGAAATTTAACATGCTCAAGTATAAAGTCCCAACTTTCTGGTGTTGAACGCATCACAGTTTCACATCCTTAAACAAGAGAGTATACTTCAATGTGACCCTTCTATATCTGTTTCTGTTATCCACTTCACAGTAGGATGACCAAAGGCGATTGTTCTGAAGTTTATTTCATTGTGTATTGGCCACTGTTTTGAAACTACAATTATCGTGATAAACTCAATATCTTTTAGGCTCTGTCTTTCAGACCAGTGAGGATGGAAATTTTTCCCACCATTTCGTGTTTCCAAGTGCCTGCTTAGAGCGTTCATTCTCAAAAAAAAATAAAAAATACTGACTTCTATATTGTTTTTGAGCGGGCACTTCACACGGCAGAAAAATGCAAAACTCCAAGTTAGTGCTCTTGCACTTACTCACTATCCTGTGGATGGAATCAATGTATCATGACTCTGGGATTGCCATCGCCGTAAGCTCAAATGTTTTACACCATATTGACACCAATGGCTCAATGCCGACCACACCAAGTTCCCTCAATAGCAAACTTGAACAAAGTTTAGTGCTTTCGATGAACACTGTGACACAAAATGCTAGTGAAGACCTTACCAATATCGAATCAGTTAGCACTGGTTCTGACATTATGCCCCCTGTCTTTGGACCATTTATGCCACTCGTCGATGTCATGTCACAAAACGAGACTGAAATCATGCCCCCTGTCTTTGGACCACTTATGCCACCTGTCGATGTTGACCAAGTTACTGATTTCTCATCTGATAATCAAGATCCTCAGTCCGACCAGGTCTTGCTTTCACCTCACATATGTTTCGAGACCAGCGAGCTGTACGACAATGTCCCTAGATGTGATACAACTCAAATGGCAGATATTCATGAGATATGCCCATCCACTGAATGGTCTTGCCGAAATAAATGCGGACAAGTGCTGGGGAATAGCGATGTTGGTTTCAGGTCATCATGTAACTGCGATGATTGGTGCCTCCTGTACAACGTGTGTTGCGAAGATTTTGAAACCCAGTGTCCCGATGTCTATCAACGAGCGCTGCATCATCTTGAAGACTTTGAAGGTGAACAAGCCGAATGTAGTCCATACGCTCGAGCCATGCTGATCAGTCATTGTCCGAATGCCGGGGTTGATCCATCACAGAGACAGAGATGCGAAAACCCAGACAGCACCGTGGCTGTTGATATCTTCCCAGTGACCGATTCTGTGACGGGGCTTCATTTTCGTAATTATCACTGCTTTCAATGTTGGTCAACCTCTGGACAAGCTCTATACTGGACAGTAGATTTATCCTTCACAACTATAACGGCTCCCTCTGAACAATATCAGGCTATTCCTTTTATAGAGACTATCGTAGAGGAGACCAATGTTACAAAATGGAATCCACCTGATGATCTTCCAGCTATCTTCTGTGAGAGCTGTGCTGTATCTCAGTGTACCGGGTGCAGCGATCCAGATCTACAAATACGTTGTTCCAGTGTGCACTCTCCTATTACTATTGATGCCATCACCTACAGAAATCGGTACTGTTATGCCTGCAGTCAAGAATATGTTGACAAGAGAGACTCACAGATATCCACTTGCCAAGTGCCCGATATCCCTGATTATGACAAGTTTAAACACCCGGAATTTGCCTCTTTCTACCTCGAAATCATCGTCACGGCCTCTCTCGTTAACGAAGTCCTAAGTCTTGAAGCCACACATCGTTTTGACCAGTCCTTTGTTTGGAAAAGAATGGAGTGTCCTGACAGTTCTCTGGCATGCACGGTAACAGAGTGTAAGAAGATATGGGCTCTATATAACGGCCAGTGTATAAACAAACTAGAGCCATATACTTTAGAACTCCAGTTGTGTTTGAGCGGAGACGAAACTGCATCGCCCTCCTGCATCCAGTCCGACATTGATGAACCAGTGATGACGTATCCCAAAACAGAGATCATGAGCAGTTTCCAGCACTTCGTGGAGACCAAATTGAGACTCGACTTCAGTCCATTAAACCTGAGAGTAATAAACAGTTCATTCGATCCAAATGAAATGATTTTAAACGTCAATTTTGATGGAAGAGAACCTTCATTACTAGAAAAACAAAAAATTCGAAACTCCGGAATAGTGGCGACCATGAAACTTTTGATGGAATTTGAAATAATGGGTGTATCTTACATATGCTCTTTGATTTATAGAGAGAGGGATTTGTCCCCATATTCATTAACAGTTCCTAAAACGGATTGCCTTCCCTGCATAATAAATGCGCAATCGTCACTTAATGATCCCTCTTTTGGGGGAGAATTCGTGGAATCTGGCACTTCTAAATTAGGTTTTCTCTCCACCCACAGCCTGGTATTGGTCTTAATGCTAAATACTGTATTTTCGTGATTCTGACAAGGGTAACGTTTAATAGAGACTAGAAATATTATAGATATCTTCTTGTGAATTATCATGATTCTCAAATGGCTTACTCAGTGCTTGTTTGAATACTCCACTCAGCCAGATCCTCTTGAAAAATGCTATAATATTATCATTATCCTCCCAGAGAAGAATTGTGATGGCACATACCGGGATATCTGTAAGAGCAAAGGCATGCTAATCAAATAAATATTATTTCTCATAGACAGGAAAATAAGGGTCTTAAAAAAAACAAACAACAAACAAAGAAACCAAACCAAAACAAACTGAAAACAAATAACAAACTGAGATAGAAAGAAACATCAAAACAAAAACAAAATAAAACAAAAGAGGGCAAACTGAATTATAACATGAAACATGTTTTTATTCCAGAAGAAACATAAAACATGTTTGCACGCACAGTGGTAAAAACAAAACTAAATCTGTTCATAGAAAAGATGACTTAGTGGTGTCACACACACACGCACATACACAAACATATACAAACACGCATACATACGTACACAAATGCACACACACTCAAGCACATCGGTTTTACCATGAATTGGACAATAAAAGTATTTGGCAGGATCTTTCATTTGACGAGTTGGTCTATTTTTCTTTGAATTTTTTGTTTCATTCTTTTATATTTTCTAAAAATCTGGAAAATTTCTCTATTCCAGCGAAGTGTCCTTGTGATAAATGGCTCTTTTTAAAAAACTCTATTTGGTTCTTCTCTTCGTGGTCTGTATTTTTTGTTTAAAGAGAGGAAATAGTGATTAGTGATGATAATCCTCCTTATTGGCATTGCAGATGATACCATGATTATTTACCATTATCGAAATGGGCTGCATTTCAATGTTATTAATCATAAATTTTGCCATAATGGTTAGTGTTGCCAGGGCTATTTATTTGTTTGTTTATTTGTTTTGAAGGGATATCATTGTCTGTGAAAACGGGATGTAATTGTGTTCATATAAATAATAATGGGGATCATAATCGACCAGGCCTGGTTTGTTTTTATTTCATCAGCTTTTTTTGATTAATAAATTATTACAGTGAGAGGGAAACAGTTTCTTTTCATGATGAACTTTCGGGGGGGGGGGGGGGGGGGGGATTTTCTTGATGTAGGTTTCAAGAAAAGAGCACAAAAAGTGATTTTTTCCCTTCATTACTATGCGCATATATCGCAAAGATATCATTTTTTCTACTGACTTCTGACAGCAATGTACATGTGGTTCATGTACTTAAACATACACACAAACATAATTATGCAGAAAGACAATAATTTGTCAGTGATACTCCCATAGTCCTAGACAGAATTTAGACACTTCTGATACTGCTGCTGATGTATAGTCCTGTTTTCAGTCTATTTATGAACTTGCAAATGAGCCCATAATTTCGGATGTCCCCGAGATGGCCACCCTCAGATCGGTAAAAGGTGAAGTTAAACCGTGATCGTTAAAGTTACGTATAAGAAAGGCAATAAGATAATCCAACTATATGTGTCTCAAACTATATAGCGCACACTAATCTTTCAGTAGTTGTACAAAGACGTTCTTGTCATAGAAAAATGAAACGTTACAAAAAAAATTTATCAGGATAAATCAGAGTGGACATGTAACAAATAGAGTATTACATAAGAGCATCCTGGAAACTACAGGACTTATAGCAAAGAAACGAAAATGGAGCTAGTACGGCCCTATATCCCGACCGTCAGATCTTGTAAAAACCATCTCACATGACAAGGAAGAGTAAAGCCAGTAGTAGACGAGAAAGACAAAGAAAGAGACGGGATAACAACATCCGAGAGCATGGCAGAAATAAGATTTGCTGATTCTCAAAGAATAGTGGAGAGCAGAGAACTCTGGAGGAGATTAGTGGTCTAAGACCTCCCCATAACAGTGGCAGTGGCCAAGAGATAGATGAGGTGAAGAATCTTTAAGTGAACAATGAACTGGATATTATATGAGACAGAAAGCATAGGTGAAATAACATGCATATTTATGTTATAATCTCTAGCCTGTCATCATGAAGAAATAAAGCGAATGGAAGAACAAGTATCCGGGAAAGTCTAACTGTCAATGAATCATCCTACCACAATATCCACTCACACGTAATTTTAAATAAGAGCTGTGAAAGACACCTGTACTCACAACTCCTATAATGCTTCTGGCCATTGAGATGAAAGCCACTAACGTGCCCAATGAAATAGTGCAAAAAATAGAATTCTTTAACTAGTATCAATGTTTGTACATTTCTGTTTTTCTTAAGCCTTTCAATCCTGAGATAGTAGGATTATCTCGGATTTAAGAAGCTGCCTGATTTTGGTGAGAATTTTTGCAGGTAGAAATTTGGAATTTGGAAATTTTGTCCGGACAGCGGCACGCAGCCTACTCCTTCATCGATTTTGAACTGTCAAGGATTCTTTAACGTGCGTAACTTACAGACGGGACCTCCGAAATATATTCGCCCTTATCCGAGAAAGCTAGATGTCGGGCTTCACTACCCAGAAGAAGCCAGGGGACTGTTGAGTCACTGAAATAAATGCGGGGTTTCGATCTTCGTGTCCTTCTACCCCCCAATGGGAGGACCTGCGAATCGAGCCCGGCCAGAACCCGCAATCTCACCGACGTAAATTGTTTTCATCCTGAAGCAGACGCCAAACTATAGGGTCTGTACGAGATAACCACCAGGAAGGAGGTTGAAAGACGAAACAAACCAAGTTACCAAGGGTCAGTGCCCCCGCCCCCACCCCCCCCCCCCTGTCTGTATACTGTGTGATAGAGTCAGCGTTAGAACTCATAGTCAATTCAGTACGAGTTCCAGCCGCAAGGGCCATCGTGATACACTGAGATGGCTCGGCTTAGGACACGATACGAGGACTGATTGTGAATTGTTGCAGAACCCGAGCCATTATATAACAATTAACTGCCATGTCCACACAGGGCAAAACTGAAGATTAGCCGATAGTGTTTTCGCTGTATGACAATACTAGTTTTACTCAAACTAATTGGTTTTCTTTCCATTTAATGGTGAAAAATAAAAGATCCGCTTTCTGTAAATCATTGAGAAAGTACTAAAGTTCAGATTTCTCGTGTAATTAAAAAATTGAATAACATGTCCTCAATAACACATATTTCCATTACATGTAAGGGTACATTGTTCTTAAATGAGAGGCATAGGCGATTCTTCCGGATGATATGCGTATTAGGCGATCTTCTGTCCAGCTGAGACCCAGAACGTAATGGAAGGATATCCCTGGGGCATTCTACCCCAATTAAAACACATTTTTTCCCTTATATCTTTTCTGCTAAATCGGAGTCTTATCAATTACTCCGGTGCTCGACACATGAAACATTAAATTCTTTACTGATTAAGTCATTAGCAACGTGATCGCTCACTGAGCAACACTGATAAACAGATATCTTACAGTAAAAATAATCAGAAACTAGCATGCTTAAATGTAAAGTTCAAATTTTCTATCGTTGAAAGTATCCCAACATCAAATCCTTATTGCAGAGAACGTATTTTAAATGTGAAAATTCTATACCTATAGTTATCTAAAATAATAACATGTACTTGCATTGATTGTTTTACCACTCCTCTCCTAATTTTGTCATTGTAAGATGTCCATAGATCGTTGTTCGGAAACTACATTTATCGTCGACAAACCAGATTTAAAATTACTTAATATACCCATAACACTTTTCCTCCACTGAAAAGCTAATTTACAAACGTCCATTAATTCATTCTCTTTTGCAATGTATTACCCTTTGATGTTAAGAGACCACGAGGGCTAAGGCGACCGGATTGGACGATAATGTTGTCAGCTTTGGTAAACTGGGGCTGCCTAGTAACACTATTCAGATTGACCCACTTAACGTATTCCTCAACTAGAAACGTCGAGATTCCGTTTAGTACCCAAGAAACCACTGAGGTCCGCCGAAAATCTGTTCTCTTGAAGAACAAAGTGCCGACTGCGCCACAACAGCCCATATAATATAATATTAATCAGAGTGCAACAGTTGCTACAGGTCGCTGTGGTTGAGGGGTTAGGAGTCTGCCACTTGACAAACTTTTTGAGAATTTGAATCCTATCTAGGGATTGGGAAAAAATTAGAAACTGCTTCTTTTTTCACTAGTTTAACTTCGCCGCCTGGCTTTTGTATCAATATAGGATAACATGAGATTTTTTGTCTCTCGACACACTGCAAAGGTTTGATAGTTTGAAAATTTTTTCACTTTTTTTCCCAATTTTTTTTTTTTTATATCTGTTCGTTGCTCAACATTCTTCTTCCCCCTTCTCTCTTTTTGTTTTGTTCAGAAATTTGGTTTTAACTATTAACCTGCGCAAGAAAAACAGGAACATATGTCCTTCAGAAAAGCTTGCGTTACGTACGTCTTCGTATGATCTAAATGCATACATGGACATTATCCAATGAATTTTGCAAAACCCAGTCGATATAAAGGTTTGCTCACATTTTGCGCTTTGATTACGTGAAGTTGTGAAATGAAATTCCTGATAATCGGAGAATTTACAGACGCGCCATCTCCATGAAATTATTCTGAGGGAAAGGGTGGTGAAGGAAATAGGAATTTAAAAGAGAATGCATTGGATGTGATTTATAAGAGACTGTGTGCCAATTTCATATGATTCTTGACGATTGCTCGCCTTATGAAAGATAAGAGAGGGAGGGAGAACATTTTCGTTGTTGTCCTAAATCAACAATTCAAAAGCATGCTCTGAACTGCCTAAGAAATGTCCATTAGAGAAATAAACAGACAAGCGTGTTAACAAACAAATAAATTCTTCAGGGCATCGTATATGACTTGGAGAACCTATGGTGGGAAACGAACTGCCAGAAATATCTTTGGAAACAACATGTATGGCAGTAACAACACTGTCTCCTCGGGTGACTTAACTCCATAGCGTTAGCCGTCACTCAGTCTTCCTTGCACACGTCCCGATCTTGTGTTGCTGTTAGTCCTTGGTTTTCTGCTTTGAGTCATGATGTCATGCTGTCCAACATCTTCTCTCTCTCTGTCTTCCTCGAGTTCTTTTTCCTTCCCGCATTCCCGTAGTGACATTACAAGCTGCTCCATCCCGCCCCTCGCTCCATGACAGTCATGACTGATGAAGGTGGGATTGCGGTGACATGTCGTGTTCTCATTTAATATGTGCCGTCATTTTTAAGACTACAGTCTATGTAGCTGAAATAACCAGCAAGTTATATTGTGTTTTTAAAAATGACGGCAGAATTTAGGCCTAGAACTGTTATTTCTTCACCATGAACGAACACAGAGGCAGTGCCTGTCGAACAGTTTTTGTTTCTGAGATCTGAGCGAGAGTTAACTGATTTGTTTGTTTGTTTGTGTCGTGTGGTTTCTCTTTTTGTACGCTGTGACTGTTTATTGTCGTCTTGGAGTGAAGTTTCATCCTGTTAGATTGGTAGTATGAGCAGAGCAGTTACAAAACACGGGGAGTAGAGAAACAAATAAATTATCTGAGGGAGAAGCAACGGGAGAAAAAGAACGAAAAAGAAGAAGAATATTTAGATGAGGTTGTTTGTTTGTTTGTGTTGAAGTTTAACGGCACATCACCACAATTTGCCAAAAATAGTAAGCTACGTTTACATGTCAAGAAGAGAGGAAAGAGAGCGGGATAGAAGACAGGAGCACAGAGAAAGAGAGAGAGAGAGATGTCATCCCTGGAATGTGGATGATGACATTCCGTGCGAGACATTCCATCGATGGCGGGCTTTCACACACCGCCTGCAGGTGGGAGCAGGGAGAACCTACTTGTATACCCCGTGCCCCCGCCTAAGGGGGGGGGTGACTTAAGTGAAAAGAGGAGGATCAAAAGGAAAAATTGAAGAAGAAGAACAAAAAGGGAGAATAAAAAACGAAGAAGAAGAAAAGGAAGGAGATTGATGAGTGGGAGGAAGAAAAAAAATAAACACAGCATAGAAAACTTTGACAGAGTGAAGGGTTGAAGTTGTAGATGTGAATCGTACCACATTTAGAATGCTGGGCTGGTCTCTTGTGACGCTTGTCATCCATGTAGTGCTTTTTGAAGAAGAAACACAACAAAGAAAATGTAGGTACTAACTAGGGGCAAGGGTGCCTTCATACCTCAGAGGTACACGGATGTTGGGTTTGTCTAGTGACCTGACATGACCCACCGAGTATGGAGCTACTTGCTGGCGATGGTTTATGGATGGAGTTTGTCAATCATACACCATCTGGGAAGAATATAGAGCTTTAGGCTTGGAGCCTGGGAGATCTCTGGTATTGACTATCTCGATTCTTATCCATAGAGAGAGAGAACAGGGAAAACAAAAGAGAAATGTCGAAAGAGGGCGAGAGAGAGAGAGCCAAAAAGAGAGAGCGAGATGAATATATAGGGCCCAGAGATAGAAGGAGAGATAGCATGGAAAGAAGAAGACATAAAGAAAGAGAGGGGAGGGGGGAGGAAGAAACAGAAATCTCGGATATATGACAGGATTAGGGCTTGGCGACAGAAATACTGGAACATTCGACACTCGAGAGGATTCATCATCCACACATAATGCCCAGTGGGAGAGACGGACAAGATAGGAGGATGACTCGGCCAATGTAGAACTTTCAGACCTCATGAGATTTTCTTTCTCTCCGCCCATTCTTCTCCTCGATAGGGGAGATAACCAGGGAGAAAGATGGGGGATGGGATCTGTTAGAGAAGGAGCCAAAGGATACCCATGGGAGCGAATGTGCCCTTGTTATCGTTGTTAGAGACTTTGTTTTTTTTCTTCCATAAAGTCAACTTGTTTGGGAGCCATTCTCAAAGATAAATGAATAAATAAATAAAAATTAACAGAAAGAAAGAAAGAAAAGAAAAATAAAAAGTAAAAAAATGAATTATAGAGTTTAAGTTTTCGTATATAATTGGGAATATCGAGAGCCTGTTTGAAGATCAATGCAAACTGTCATGAGATTTAAGTGCCTGTCAGAACATGTGCCATGGATATTCGAGATAACCACCAGGATGGAGGTTGAAAGACGAAATAAACCAAGCCATGGCTGTAACTATCTTTTACCTTAGAAATGCCAAGACGCCCATGTGGTTTTAGCCTTGCTCACCCCACTTGTCGCTTAGATTTCTCTTCCGACCAGCAAGGATTCTAGTGATATGCTATCGCAATAATTGGTATGAAAATACAGCCAGTCTCTTCTTAAACATGGTCTGTTCATGTCTTCACGGAGATTTGACTCTTCGATTTTTTCATGTCACAGTTTTTGGTTTAAATGCGTTGTTACCCCATGTTCCTTACAGTCTTTGATTTCTAATTTCCTACCCACCAAAAAAAGGTGTGTGATAGTGGGCATTCGAATAAGTAGTGGTACAAGCACATTACCCCCCCCCCCCCCCAACGGGGGTCCGGGGTATATAAGTAGGTTCTGTGCTCCCACCTGCGGGCGGTGAAAGCCCGCCATCGGTGGAATGCGATCTTCGACGTTCTAGGGTGACATCAGCTCTTCCTTCTCTTCTTGCTTCTGTCTCCAGTCCCGCTCTCTTTCCTCTCTTCTTCTTGACGTGTAAACGTATCTTACCGTGTCTGGCACAATATGGCCGTGCTCGTGTTGATCTATTGTTAAACCCCATCACAAACAAACAAACAAGTACGTCAACAGGTACCAGAAATAGTCTCCACTCTGAGCTCTTTAACTTTCTCTCCCTGTGCAATCTCGAGCCGGTCCAAATGTAGCAGCGCCGCCGGCCCACTGTGGCTGTAAACTCCGCTGACGCAATGTCGGCTTTTAATCTCTTAGAAAACTCTCTCATGGCCATATTTAAGCTGGCTTCTGACTTGAAACACCAACCACGGGAACGTGGTTTCGTTATAGATGTGGTCGTATTTTTTGTTAGACTTCTTTTTTCTTTTTTTAAAGTTGTTTCTATCATTTCTTAACCTTTTTTTTTTATCTTCTTTGTTCCCATGGTGTGGTCGCATTTATTTCTAAAAGAAAAAAAAACAACAAACAATCAAACAAACAAAAAAGCTAATAATAATTTTTAAAAATGTTGTGATGATGTGGTGGTATTTTGTTTAGATTTTTGTTTTGTCTTTGTCCTTTTAACACTTTTTTTATTTTTTAAATTTGTTTTTTTATCAAATGGCATTTGGTGATGTCTTCGTTTACTTTTTATTATTCTGTTTATATCCTATTTCTTTTT
>JBCEWB010579215.1:0-15447 GCA_039654565.1 Peronia peronii | reverse complement strand
TCGATTTGGTTCGAGAACGACTCCCTTTGTGTTAGTCATGTTTTGGAAGGACCCCCCCCCCCCAAAGAAAAAGAGAAACATGAATAAAAGAAAAAAATGCCCTTGGAAAAATAAATTGAGGGTTCTGAAATCAACTTAAAGTTGGACTTTCGTCTTTCATGTGAAGAAAACTGACGAAAGCTGAGTCTGATTTTCAGTCGTCATTGACAAAAGTATCACTTGATATGGCATTTCAGAAATACATAAAAGCAGATTCAAGTCAAGAAAATTTGTAATGTCGTCATATTGTGCCTTTCGTTTCAGTCAAACTTAGTTTCTATTTTGCTTTTGTTTGGTTTTTTTTTTTTTTTGTTGCTGTTGTTTTTTCGAAACAGATTTTTCTAGAGTCAAGGGGAAAAAAAAACGAAACATATGTGAAAGCTGTTTACAATCTATTTATTTAGGAATAACTTTTGCTTCAAAGTTTATAAAAACTGGGTCTAAAAGTGTCCAGGCCTTGTGAGTTGCATTACTCAGCAATTAGATAAATTTTAGTCAGGAATATCATAAACAAACTGTGCCACTTACCGCCATAGTGCAGAAGTTATTCCCCCTAGATCCAGGCTATCCAAGATTCTCGCACTAATGCAATACGTGACTCGGGCTACGGGCTGTAACTTAGCAGGTTTTACCTCCCCTGCTCAAATATCTCAAAACCTTTAAGCTGATTGCGTTGATTTCTCCTGCTCTTGTCGATCAGCCTTTTCCGTTTCAGGGTGAAAATGAAACATCTGATCTGTAGGAGAAAGAGAACACAATTATGTTTACCTGTGTTGTTCTGTGAAATTTTTAAACCACACATTTGAGAATGCAGTTAGCCTCCCTCGGTGTGTTGTGGAACTTGTAATACTATTGGGTGACAACACTTGAGAGTTTAAACGTTTGATGCCAGAGGCCCCATGTACAAATTCTTTTGCTTACTCTGTGATCAGACGAGTGATTCTTTTTAACTTTAGAAAACAGAAAAGCATATTGATGACAAGAGTCTGTGTTTTCATGAAACAGATCGCAGAGAGCGGATGTGAGTGTTTGAAATAGTTCATTTAATTTCTGAAGAACGCATTGCTGGCAGTTATAGGGTTACACACTTGCTCCTGTGTCAGTATGTTTCGTCATGTTCGTGTCCTTGATGTTTTGAGGACAAAATCTCTTGGAATGGGATTGATTTAACTCTAAAAGAGTGTCAGAAGAAACAGCTAGAATGTAATATTTCACAATGATATTGCTATATGTTCAAACAAATATTCTGTTCCTGTTTTGTAGTTATCTAAAACTGAATTCATGTCATGAGATCATCAGGGCTTGCCAAGATATTCCTGCTGGGAACAGTGCCAAGAGGGAGAAGGAGAAACAGACAGAGGAAGAGATGGGAGGACAACATCCCAGAGTGGACGGGCTTGAGGTCGAGCGATACAATCAGGAGGTCAGAAAACCGAGAGGATGCTGGTTGCCAGATCACAAGACGGTCCACAAGCTAAGGGATAGGTGAAGGTGAAAACTTAATTCACACGTACATGCAAAATACAATGAATGAGGCTAGGGTAGATCAATTTCTTGACACTTCTAAGCTTAAAGGGTTAGAAGAAAAAAAAAACTAAAGATGAAAACGAACCAGTGTTTCCTTTTGCTAGGTAGAGATCTAAAACAAGCAAATTAAAAAGCATAAAATTAATTTTCTATTGTTATTTTTTTAAAAATGTATATGAAAATTTCTGAAAAATTTCACCATGTTATAAACTGTTATTTTCTTATGATATTTTTCCCCACACTTTTTTGTTTCACACGTTTTGAATAATAGGAAGAAAACTGTTGTTTTTTTTCTTCTTTGCAAAGTTTGTTTTTTCACCTCATCTGCCTAGAAAAGAGAAGTAAAATTTGTTGGCTGATAAAATGGTTCATAAAGTTGACTTTCTATGTAAGGGGGACTTGGTGGTGTTATGGGACCTATTTAATTATTTCTCCTTAATCACTCAAGAGTTGCTTTCCTTGAATAGAATAACAATGATGCCGTTATTCTGATATATTTGTGTTCATTATTTACATAAGTCCTCTAAAAGAGAAGTATTTACCACATATGACTTGCCTGCCCATGTCCGTGTCCTGGAATGTTGTATTTTTGATGTCTGATATTATATAAGATAATGTCTGATTATGATCAACACTAGTAAATTGTACAATGTTTAGTATCACTGTCTGACACAGTCTGAGTGCAATAAATGGAGTTAACTACTCGGCTTTGAGTCTTTGTGTTTACTGGTGCTTGGTGAATGTTGATCCACAAGATAAGAGACACAGTAGATGGATAAATAAGAAGTGTGAGGGGCAGGAGCTGAAACTGGGAGCAGAATTATTGATGTCTTGATGATGTCCATGTCTGTTCTGCGCCTGTATGAGGGAACAAAATTGCGGGCAGGTCAACAAAACTACACAATCATTTCTTACTATGATGGTCACACAAGCACATATTTATCATCATAGAAGGAGGCTTTTATCTGTTTTTAAAGATAAGATCTGAAAAGATAAGATACTGTGATAAGATATGACGAGATAAAATGCCTTAATATAAGATGAGATGAGACCAGACAAAGCATGACTAGTCGAGACTAGAACTGGGTGCGAAGGACGAGATAAGATAAGATAGGATATATAAGATAACAGTGGTATTGTTTGTTTGTCTGTGTTGGGGTTTAACGGCACATCAACATGATCACGGCTATATTGTGCCAAACACGGTAAGATACGTTTACACGTCAAGAAGAAAAGAGGAAAGAGCGGGACAGTAGACAGGAGCAAGGAGAGAGAGAGAAGAGATGTCACCCTCGAGGATGGCATTCCATGGGAGACATCCCACCGATGGCGGGCTTTCACCGCCTGCAGGTGGGAGCAAAGAACCTGGGCCCCCGTGGGGGAAAGGGGGGGAGGGATACAATTCATAAACCTTATTGATCCTGGAACAGGACATACTCAGGAAACAGCCACGTCTTTCGGAGTAATTTAAGTGATATTAAACGATTGCATACATTCTTTACGAACTATGTGTAGCTTTGATAAAAAATGGAGGGAGAGAGAGGGAGAAAATGTGTATGGAAGATGGGGTGATAGAGGAACAATGGGTTGCTGGCATGTCAACAGCAGCAGATGAATAGCACGAGTGAGAGAGAAAGAAAGAAGAAAGGGAAAGCTACAAAGACGAGAAAAGGCAGAAAGAGAGAGATTATTCATTCTCAAAATGAAGGAAGGAAGAACAAACTATGACTGATGAATGAATGAATTACTAAGAGAAATAATCAGTTACTTAATCACAAAAAGAATCATGCGATCAATCAAGAGATCAATCAATCAATCAATGAGTGAAAGAATCAATCAATCACTCGATCAGTCAACTATCAATCAATCAGTGACTGATTGATTAAATCAATGACTTGATGTTTGAATGAATTGTCGAACGAACGAACGCGCGAATGAAGGAACAAATGAGCAAACGACAAAATGACTAAATGAACGAATGGACTAGTGGACGAATGAGAATTCAATTCATCTTTCCCCATTCTGATCCTTAAGTTACCATTCTTGTATACACACTCATTTCAGCACTGGTATAGTGTACCCCTAACTTTATCAGCGAGGGTCGTCCATACTTAAGTGCCCGTTTATCGGTATGTCATTTATTTCAGCCTCTATCACTAAAATATAGGGCACCTCCTGTACAAGTCAAACTTTCCCATGAACTAGTGCAAAGTTTTAGTAGGGCTCATTAAACCACAGAATGACAACTATTCGTACCAATGTTTCAGGCAGGGATTCTCAAATTCTCAAAGACAGTAATAATACAAAGGTACCTCTAGAAATATTATTTTTCGTAGAACAAACTGAATCTAATCTCTGCATATTTTCCCACCACAAACAACAAAAATTAGGAAGTCTTTATATTATGTTAGCATATATTGCTCGGCAGAAGGATTTACCTTATGTAAGCAACGAGTGTATATATGCAAGTACATTAGTCATGTTTGGCATGGTAGCCTATATTGTACTCTCTCCCCTTTCCCTTTTTCATTCTGACAGTATTTAGGCTGCTAGTAGTCATGGGGTTAGGCTTCAGCTCTTCAGCGAAAAACACACGTCACAGGCTTGAAATTCAAATCTTACCCGGGGATGGAGACGATCCGATGATTAGAAGGTGCATTAGTTTTCAATCACTCAACAGTTCTCTGGCTTTTTAGATAGTGAAAAACCTGAGGCCCAGCCTTCTCGAATAAGGGCCAAATCTATTTCGGACATCTCGTGTGTGCGTTCGGCACGTTAAAGAACTTTGTTGGAGTTCAAAATTGATGTAGAGTAGGCGGAGACGCCATTGTGCGGGCAAAATTTCCAAATTCCGAATGTCTATCCACAAAAATTCATCCCACCAAAACTGGCCAACACTTTAAGCTGAGAAAATCCTAGTTTCTCAGGATTGAAAGGCTACATATGTAATAATAATAATAATAACAGTAATAATAATATAACAATAATAATAACAGTAAAAATTGGTTTTTTCAATCTAGAATGTTAGGGATAGGATATAGACGATACAGCAAATAACAAAGAGAGAGGAGGAACTTACAAATTACAAGTTCCAGTACAGTCCCGAAATATGTAAAGTCTTAGCGCTGTTGTTTTTTATGTATTGTCTACAATACATATTATGTCCAATGGAATTGTATTTTATTCCATTTTTCACTGTGCAATTTGTGTCTGTTTTCTCCAGAGGCAATCATCCGGAATCGCTTCTCTCACTCAAATCGCCTTTTCGGTAATCGCTCTCTATCCCTGAAATCGTACTTTGTCATACTGAAGGCTCTCGCAACCAGTTGTTCATGTTGCATTTTCACGATATGTCCAAACAGCTTACATATGCGGTTCTTGATACTCTGTGACGTTCGATGCGCTATGAGGTCGTTTTCAATTTTTATATCTGTTTTTTTTTTATTTGATCAACAAAAGAAGGTTCAAAGCTAGTAGAAAGCATTCACGTAGCCCTCATTTCGTACAATGGTGTCTAATCTATTATAATTTCGGCCAGGTCAACAGAGTTAGAGACGTTCACGTATGATTTCAGCTTTGTGGGAAGCACTCAAGACGGATGCCTGTTAGGCGCTCAAATCCTTAGTAATCTAACAATAGAACTGAATCATTATCTGTAATCGACAACTGATTTTTTCCTGAGTCGTGCCAGGCAATGGTTGTATGAAATGTCCATATCAAAGACAAAATGGACAAAATTCATTGATTTTGAGTCCGGAAACTCGTCATCCAAGCCCTGTAGGGCAATTTCATGTTGATAATGTTGCAGATATTTCTGTTGTTACCATGCAAGTTTGAAGACAGCCTGCCAGCAACGGTATCCCCATCTAATCACTTACCCGTTCTACATCTGTTATGTGTGTCCATATCTCTTGTGTGTTGATATCTAATCTCTCTGTCTCTCCAGAGTTCACCGCACTCTCAGCCGTGTTTCAGATTAGTCAAGGGCCCTTCGTTTCAAGCAACACCCTGGCGTTCTTTGTCTAAACGCTTTCCTCATCACATTTAATTACCACCTACCTTTTTAAAATTTTATCTTTAATATTTTAGTAAAAGACAACCTTTTGCACAGCTTCACTTCAATTTAATTTAATAAAAACAAAACAAAACAAAACAAAAAAACGAAAAAAAAAAAATCAACAAACACTGCATTTCGTATTTATGTTGTAAGAGAGACCACAGAATTGTGTGATTTTCGAGAAACTTCGTTTTCAAAGGGAAAAACGCTTTGTCAAAGTAAGTTAGTCAATCTCTCTCTCTCGCTCTTTCTATCTGTCTGTCTGTCTGTCTGTCCGTCTCTATCTCTCTCTCTCTCGTGTTTGCTCGGATGTCAACCATGTTGGTAACGGTTGTAAAATGGCACAGCGACATTGTCTGAACAATGACCTCAATTTTCTTTACGAACACATCCTGTCGCTGGATTGTCACCTTATCAAAATTATGAAACCTGGCTGCTGAAGTCTGTAATTAGCGGAGTTATAACAATGCCACAGCCATTACGCTTGTTTTCAGGGATCATTCATGTACATAATTATCTACTCGATGTGAAGGCGTTACTTCTCTACCACATAGACATGTTCCGCAGTCATTTTGTAGTTTCTCATACTTCAATTCTAAACTTCGTTTTTTCCACTCCCTGTCCTTCACTAGGCTTACACTTCACTACATTAGACAGTTTCCATTCTAGTTCAGGTTTGGGGACTGTTTAAACATTTCTCAAACAAATTCCCAGATTGTAATTTAAACTAAGACTTTTTTTTTTCAGAGATTCTGTGACAAGTAAACTCAGTTCCTTTAACAGTTTGCATTTATACTCCATGTGGAAACATATCCCTGTCTTCTTGAGTCGATATCAACCGTCTGTGCCACAGGTGAAAATCGGACATTTATCACATTCGGATTTTCTGCTATGGTCGATGAACAAAACAAAACGCTGATGAGATAATCTGGTTTGTTTGTTTGTTTGTTTGTTTGTTTGTTTTGTGTTGAGGTTTAACGGCACATCAGCACGATCACAGCTATATTGTGCCAAATACGGTAAAATACGTTTACACGCCAAGAAGAAGAGAGGGAAGAGAGCGGGATAGAAGACAGGAGCAAGGACAGAGAGAGAAGAGATGTCAGCCCTGGAACGTCGAGGATGGCACTCCATGGGAGACTAAGAGTCTGACACGATTTCTCAAACTCAGCAGCATCAACATTGCTCGTAACTCTGTCTAGAACCATTGGGGCAACACTGACAAATGATGTCATGCAGTTGCCTTGGGTGGTTGCCCCTAGTGGAGCATCCCTGTCCAGGCAGGATGAGTTTGAAGTTTTTCCCTTCTAGATGGATACCCGACAATGGCTCACGAGTCCATTCCGCAAACGTATTTGTGGCGCATCGTATTTTTTAAAGTTATGTGTGAAACCTTTCAATCCTGAGAAAGTAGGATAATTTCGGTCTTAACTGCTTGCCCAGTTTCGGTAAGAAGAAATTTTTGTGGATAGAAATTTGAAATTTGGAAATTTTGCCCGGACAATGGCGTCTCCGCCCACCATTCATCCAATTTTGAACTGACACGGGTTCTTTAACATACTCCTCATCCCATTTTTTAACTACCAAGACTTCTACAATGTGGGTAACTTACACACGAGACCTCCGGAATATATTCTTCCTTATCCGAGAAGGATAAACGTTCCTATCCAAGAGGCCAGGAGATCTTTGAGTCACCGAAATAAATACAGGGTCTAATCTTCTATTCTTTCCCATCCCTGATAAGATTCAAATTTCGGACCCGCGACGTAAGTTTTTCGCCTAAGAGCAAACGCCTAACCCCTTGGCCACGGCCACGGCTACTCCGTCATATACTCAGACGGTCGCCTAAGTACTGGCCACGTCTGTTGTTCTTTGTCTACCGAGATGGATGAGTGCCTTGCCACTATGCCAGGCTTAAAGCTAATAGTGCATGTTTTCTTTGGAACCACAAAATTCGGATGACTCTCAAATTGTAGATAAATATGCCTAGATTATGTCAAACCACTGGCTGATCTAAATGCATTGTACAACTTACAGTATTTAACGGATAGAAATATGCAAGACATGGCGGTCATCTCTGTTTATGGGACATTAATAGATCCAGACATTAAGGCGGTAGTTCAGCCAACCAATAAAACCTGTTCAGGAGCACACACTTACTTGGTGGATGGATAATCATTTATACCAGCTTTAAATGCCCTTGTTGATAAGAGCCTAGATTAGATTTGAATAGGCTTGGTGGAGTTTTATGTCGTTATCTTTCAAAAATGAGGGTCAACTGTACTCTTTGAGTATATGTACGTTTTCCATGTCTAAAAGTAACAGGTCATGCTCAGGTTTTTCTACCCAGGGATGGCAGACAATGATGAAAACACATGTGTAAAATGGCAGAAATAGCCAATAACACGAGGCTGTAAACACACACACACATACACACACAGCGCAGGATAAACAACGCGAAAACGATATTGATGGCCCACTGGCAGTCCATCGCACTCGGGATCAGAAGTCCCAGCTCATCTTTTAACGACCTCAGACATTTTGTTCTCGAAAAAGATAGTTTACACATATTTCCTGACTCTACCCGGTTTAAACGGGTACCCATCTATAGACAACGAATGTTACTTTAGACTGATAAGGCTTCACACGCCTAATAGGCAGCCGCCTTGTATGCTTTCCTGGAAGGTGAGAGCGCACGTTATTGTCTTCACAATGTTTGTCGGGGTTATAGAAGCTTGTAAAACGCACTGTACGGGCATAAGTATTTTTTAATGTTCTCCAAGAGGGTTGGCTTTCAAGCATTATGTCTTTCGACGGTATCTTTGTTTCCTTCAGGAAATATTGTAGTATCAGCCCTGGTAGTTTGAAAATAAATAAATATATATAATATATAGTCGAATACGGAAAACTCCGACTTCTCGGGGATTGAAAAATGTGTTCGAGATTTCCGTAATTCGAGATTTACGTACGGTCTTCTTTAATAAAAGATAAAGGGACTGGTAAGGGACATAACTATGACAACACTAATGTGCTTCATCTTCAATGAGGTTCAACCCTACCTTTCCCGCACGCTTTTCCCTCATCATAAACCATCTGGGGCGAGCAAAGTTAGACAAAAAATGGGCCTAATCAGACATTCTGTCTCTTTGAGATCCGGTGGCTGATGATAAAATCGTTCGAGAAATCCCTGTTGAGAGTTCGAGAAATGCGTGTTAATAATACAAAGAAAACATGGGAATTTAAACGGAGCCGATAAAGGCGTTCGACATTTCCGTAAATTCGAAATTTCAAGTTTCCTGTGCTTGACTGTGTCTATTTAAAATATCACTTTCTCGAAACCTGCAGTGAAATTACATCTGAAATTTGAAGGCACAGAGAAAACATCGGTAGACAGAATGATATTGTATCACTGCCGCTATTTTCAAAAGTAATAATAACATGTCCAGGCCCCCGCAATTCTTTATTTGTAGTCCACTTATTTATAAACCGAACCTTCCCCTGTGGCCTACAAACTTTGTAACTCTATAACATTACCGGTTACTTCCTATCGCTAACTGAACTGGTCAAGGTATTTTTCCGAGAACATTTTATCAGCTTTTCTATTTTGTTGTTGTCGTTGTTGTTTTTGTTATTGTTGTACCTCGCTTATACTATAGGTCATTATTTTGTTTACCTTTACATCAAGCTATCTTGACCAACCTAAGTTATCCGAAATATAAAGATAGGGTTGAAGATAAATTTTACTTGTTATCAAAAGGAAGTTCTTATCACAGTTGAAGAGACATAATGGGCATGTTACATACATTCATATACATCGCAATGTCAGGAATAACGTCAGAACATGGTGGACTCAAAAAGGTTCGCTACAATTTGATACATATACCGCTGATGAGGGAAAAAAAATCAGATTTGCATAAGTTTTCGATTAGGTCTCAAGAATAACGGACACCCGTGGAATTAATTATAAAGTGGGTTAATTATAAAGTAGGTGCATAGAGTCATCCCAAATTATATTTAGTTTTGAAACATAGGCTTCCTGATATTGAGCGTCTATATAAGTAGAATTTCCTAAGGCAATTTTGCTTATGTTTTTACATATCTGATTATTCTTCAGTTTTCATACTCCCATACATATCCCGCCCAAGTTATTTTGCAAAAAGAATTATAGCACTCAATGTAATACATATTATATAACAAAAACAAGCAAAAACAATACAATATAAAACAAAACAAAAGTATTGTTGTTTCCCATTGATTACGAAAGGAATTTCCTTGCAAATCAGCCACGGTTTTGCCCGCCATAATCAGAACCTCCAAAGTGAAACAATCTATTCCCTTAATATGCAATGATGATGATGATGATAATAATAGATATTTATCACAAGAATTCGGCAGGGCAGAAAAAGCCCCAAGTACAAAAAGGCCCTTTTTTTTATCAAACTATCAGAAAAAAGAAAGGCGACTTTTCTTTTTTAACCTAAGAATTCATGCATCTGACCCATTCGTCTGTAAGGAAAAAAAATTAAAAAGTTCCTGCTTTGCTTCAATACTCTCTAATTCAACAGTTGGTCAGTTAAATCCATAAAGTTTTACTTCGGTAAAGGTCGCAGAGAGAGAGAGAGAGAGAACGAGAGAGAGAGAGAGAGAGAGAGAGAGAGAGAGAGAGAGAAAGGGCATAATCAATTTCAAGCCACTGCCTAAAGTAAATCGAAGCTCGGTCGAGGTTTAAGAATTCGTAGTACGGCTGCGTCCGTACAGATCCCTGCTGCTGGTCGAGCCAGTACTTCAAACATACATGTACATTATGGACCTTAATAGCAACGTAAAGCGGTTCATGCTGAAGTCACTTGCCTGAACTAGTCAATCTAGGGCAACACTAGCATCAAGGACTCGTTCACAGGCTGGGAGGTTCCTTACTTATGATACATTAGAAGTTCTGGTTCTAATGAACCACACTTTGGTGTCTCTACAACTTGGAAAGTTCAGTCCATGTTATCATGCACGGTCTTGTTTGCCAACACTAACATCGTCATGAACATCTCTTGATCAGATCATTATGATCTGAAGCCTCAACCCTTTCCTCATCCCCCATCCCCCCCCCCCCCCAGGGTCATCTTCACCCCAAAGGTAATATAAATTAAAAGACACCATATATTTAGGACGGGGTTGGGGGGTGGGGTCAGTGTGTCAGGGCGGGTGTTCGCGTCACCAGATGTTCACATCATGTCAGATTGCACCAATCTGAACCAAAATTGATCGATTTTAAAAGTTTTTTTGCCCCCCCCCCACCCCCTTATGTAAAATAGAGTATGTAAGGATTAAGGATCCCTTACTTCTTGCAATGTGCAAGCTCTGTTAGGAGGCGTGACAGATTTTCAACAATAGGATCGCTTTCCACTCGAAAAGATAAACATTATGAGCTTTTTATGGATGAGATAAAGTTAAAAGTTGAGATAAAGGCAAAGGCCTACAAAACTGCACATCTCTCCTTTCTGTGCTGGGGTTAGCAGTTTCCTGTCTGATAGTTTCTTTTACTGAAGGATTTGCAGATTCTCATGTGTTGAACGCGAACAGTTTGTGCAGGAGTGCAGTCGATGTTTGAGTCGTAGATACCCATTTTAAGGCAAGACGTTCATTAAATTACATGTACCTAAATGTTACAGTACATGCATTTCCTAAGGGGCAGTTTAAATTTCGCATTTTATCACCATGTTTGGCTCAGTCACCAGAGCAAGGAGTGCTTCACTCAGTGTAATACAATATAAAACTTTGGCCAGACTGAAAAAAACAAACAGAAGACAAGAAAAGGACAGGGTAAGATGAATGAAATGAATCTGAAAAAAAAAAAAAAATTAAAAATAGTCTTTTTTTTGTATGATATTTTATTGTTATTCCCCCCCCTCCCCCCCCCCCCCACACACACAGCAAAAAGAGTGGGAAAGTCAGTAGATTTGTATCTGAGCTAAGGTTCTGTCACCTTGAAAGAATTAATTGAACAGTATCAGAGGACGCAGTGTTATTTCACACTGAATAACTAGAACTTTTTAAACAAAAGTAACCAATATCAATGGTAGACAATGGGAAATGTCTTAGGGGAGCGGGAGGGTGTGAAGACTGTCAGAAAAGAAAAGGCCCGGAGAGAAAGGGCGACAAAAGCGATGCGATTTTACCTGTTGTTGGCCATATAGAACAAAATCTCACACAGTAATATTCGTTGCAAAGTCGGTAACACTTTAAGGTGTTACACATGCATATCTAGTGCCATAACGAAAATGCATTTGTAATCAGAAAAAAATAATTCTTTACATAAACAGTGACGTTAAATCCTGTCAACAAGAACGTACTGATATCAACTTTTAGCACAGTGTAAGAATCTAAACTCATGAATGCTTCTCCGTCATCCTGTAGCCCAGGGTCTCTGATACACCGAAATAAGGCGATAACTAATAATGACTTTAACAACCCTAACACAATATACAACACAATTCATGAACAAAAAGCCAATTAACCTTTCCACACTTGTGAACAGTTCAGGTACATCAGCTCATTTCTCATTTATTTATGTACGTTGTATTACCTCACTTATTTCTTTAATCCTTAGTATGCAAAATAATGTTATTCATTTTGTTATTATTATCAGTATTACTCCTTTTTTGCACTAAGCTTGTTATTGCTGTTATCGTTATTTTTTATTGGTTTTAGCGTTAGGAAATGCGTAAGAAGCCCACAAAACTTTTCTTTCTTTTTGATGAAAGTAACTCACATAATTCTTACCACACTTTCATCACGTGAGAGTACACCTACTAACAGAATTCTTAGACTTTTAACATTGCTATCCCGCTCTAAGCCCGGCCGCTGAGATCTCCAATTTCAACGTACCGAGGGGGCCAAGTACAACAACCCACAACGGACGATAACTCTGACTGCTGTTTGGCCAGCCACTTTGTCCCGTCCACGCGCATGCCCAATCCAATGACGAGCTGTCACGGGGCCTTATCAGGGACATAACAGAGCCGTCGTGTCCCTGGGAAAATTATAGGGCTCGGAGGAAGGGCTCGGAAAGGAGTGGAGGGGGGGGGGGGGGGGGGGGAGGAGAAGTAGGATAATGTGAGATAATTTAATGTTAGACTTGATCACTTGCTGGTTGGATTCTCAGTTAATGCATTTTTGCTGTAGTTTTTCTATTGTCTTTTTTAAATTTTGTAATGAATGTGAATTTCAGGGTGGTTCAGGAGATATCTCTGCTAAATTGAACCATAACTGTTTAGCTGCGGTATGTTTATATTGGTTGTCAGCATCTAATCTTTGAATGCAAACTGTGTTTTATTTTAACCCTTCAAGGGATGTCATGTGGAAGTTTTACATCCGCTGGATGGGGAGGGGGGCGGGGGAGGGGCATTTTAAACACATATATTCTGTAGTTTTGGGACAACCACACATTGCCCTGTGACTCAAAGTGTATGGCAAGGGTGTACACTGTAATGTGCTCGTTTGAATAGTTTAGTTTACTGTTACTCAGGGAAAACGTATTGCCTGTTTGTTTTGTCTCTCAGTTTGTTGATTTTGGTTGGTCTCATTTAGCCTTTTTTTTTTTTTCCTTATTTCTGCGGTCAACCAGTAACAAAATTGGGGGTTGTTGGGAGGGGGGCGAAGGAGGGGGAGGGGGGGAGGGGGAGCTGCTGGCAACCGACTTGTCCACTACCACAACACAACGACTTGTTTCTGTTTTCCATGTGAAAGTACCATTCCTCCTAAATCATAACCGATAGGCCTACCATCAACATCAGTTGATGTTCGCCTAAAGCGGTGTACGAAAAAAAAAAAATCGCCTATCTATTTATTAAAGGAATAAGTCTAGGCGAAGGTGTCGTTAATTAACACTACCAATGTCGAGAGCTATGTCAGTTAAGTTGGTCTGATAATGAAAAATAATTAACATCTGGTGTGAAAATAGCACGTAGAGATGTTTATTAACATTTGACGGCATCAGGGCCAGCCACAGGCTGGGGATATTCTAGAAAATACCCTCCTTTTTGTTAGAACAATAAGGTTGTACTGAAAATATCGTTGTTTTGGGTTCGATATATCGGGGGAAGGAAACAATTGAAATTGTGTACCTTTCACATTTTTTTAAAGTGTTGAAGTCACCGAGACTTCAGAATCAAATGAGAACTGGTCCTGTCAGACTGTTGAATTTCATAGATGTTCGTTTCCTAATAAAGTCTTCAAGCCTGACACAAAATTTGGCAATTTTTAAAATTATTTTTTTTTAATGAAAGTGCTTAATATTATGTCAGTTTAGTTTATCGACGATAATGATTGACGCAGCTATTTTTGTTCTGTAAGTCTAATGATCAAAATCTGGAAGTTGACTTTTTCATTTAACTTTGCATTATTATTTTTTCTATCTCTGAGTGATACTTGACGAGATACTTTGGGAAATTTGGTTAAGTCCAATACGCCTCAATTAGTCTATAATCAAATATCCCAATTTTGACTGTAACCTCTTACCTATACATTCGTCTGAAAGTCAGTTAGTGGGGATGCCACAGATGACCAGACAACCAGCTCCATCCATCTTTCTCTCTCTTCTCTGACACTATCAGGACGTCCTTCAAGCTCAAGGTGTTTCCATTTGGGAATTTTGTCCTGCCATCTCTTTCTCTGTCTGTCTTACCTTCTCATTCCTTCTACTTGTACCTTGTAGGATTAATTTGGCAAGTCCTGATGATCTGATCTTGAACGTGTCCAAACCACTTCCGATTTGGTCCTTAACTTTGGGAAAAAAACAAAACGAAACAAAATAAAACAAAACAAAAGGTAAAAACACAATCGAGTTTTCCTCACAATCTCACCGGCTTTGTTCAAATATTGGCAAGCACCTATAAGGACAAGAACAACAACAACATAACAACAACAACAACAACAAACACACACACACACATCAAATCAAATCAACATTCACAAAAACAAACAATATGACAGATAAAATAAACACTTCTTTGTCCGCCCTGAGCTAAGATCTCCGTGTTGAACAGCAGGATCTGAGAGAGAAGAAATTCTTCACAGCAAGTCAGTCACTTAATCTCTGACAGACTGATAGACAGAATGGGATGCATTGTGATGGTAAATCGTTTAACCCTCTGTTCACACAGATGCTTTGAGAAGATAAACTTATTTGTCCTCAAAATGTATTTCCTTATGGATAAATAAAGTATTCGTATTCGTAAAAAACAAAATTCTAGTCACAGTTGATGAGACACAGAATATCATTATGTACAATACATTCACACTTACACTGATACAAGCAAAAAATATCACACATAGCATCAGAATAAGAATACGACGGATTCAAGAAACATTTTCGAGCTCAGTAAGTGGTTTTTTGTTTTTTTTTACTAATGCTAGAAATGAATTTTTGTAACCCACTCTATCAATCTCACATGCAACAAACGTCCACTTCTTTCCGAGTACATGTCTTTCAATTGCTTGTAGACATGGATGCATGGAGCTTTCCCGAATTACATGTGTGATAAGTTTTGATATACAGACGTCCTGGTACAGAGGGTTGAATTCCCATGATTCCCAATGGCATTTTTTGTTCACTTTCTTGAAACGTGTTTGCTATGCCCTCTTCTAGCTCACCCACTCCCCCCCCCCTCTCTTCTAGCTCCCCCCATTCCCCCCCCCACCCTCGTCCCTTGCATTCCCATTCCTCCATGGGTCCCCTCCAGTCTTCAATCTTGGCCTCTCCTCCCCTCTCAATCTTCAATCTTGGCCTCCCCTCCCCCCTCCCCCACCCCCCCCCCTCCCCCCCCTCTCCC
>JBCEWB010579105.1:0-18299 GCA_039654565.1 Peronia peronii | reverse complement strand
AATTTGGTATCTTCTTTTACAGGATTTTTCACTCTGTCTAACTGTTTGAGTCATTTAACTGTATTGTTAAGGAAACAACTAATATATGATGACAAATAAACCCAATAAATCAGTGTTACAGCACTGCTCGGCTCCAGCAGCACACTAGCTGCCGCGCCAGGTAAATGACCTCGAGACCTCTTGTTCGCTGGCGGCAACTAAAATACCAGTCCCGTGCATGCCGTGTGCAGAGAAGAAAATGTATTTTTCCATGATATCTTATATCTGCAATTACACAACTGATTTATTTCTCTTAATGAACTTGATAAAATACAATTACTAAGTCAAATTTCCAAATTTAATTTATTGAACAGAATATACCTTTCATTGTCCACAATTATGTTGAAGTCTCTTCCCTTTACTAGATAATAAGAGCAGTAGCCCATGAAATTATATTTTCGTCCATCAAATGTAATATAGTGAGGCTCTCCCATCACAGAACATACAGCATCGCAGTCTTTGTAGGTGCAGTTCCATTTTCCATTCATGCATTGGCTTTGAAGAGACACAAAGCAATAATATTGGTTGATTGCTCAATAAATAATTATGAAAATTACCAAATGTCCTTTGCCGAGAAACCTGTGAAAATTCTAATTGTACTTATGTTTCTGTATACAAAATTTCAAATAGTTATAAATCAAATGAAATAAAATTCTATCCTATTATAACTAATTTCACTTTTATAAATCAATTTCAGCTGTCCCCTGCACTATAGAAGCTGAAATTAGTCTGAAATTTTCTGGCCTGAAAATGTTTACTTATTTGATTCAAGCACATGTTCAACTTTGGCATGTAGTACAATTCTTTGGACTGATTTTTTAGTTTTGTTTTTGCTGAACTTGTAATTTTCACAGATGTGTGTTCAAATACTAAAGTTTATTCATATCTATTTTTGGGGTTTCTAGACAGGGGCAATAGCAAAAATCCAAACTATCTTGAGAGACAAGAACATCAGTCTGTGCTCAAAGATCCAACTAATGCGTTCCCTTGCTCAGTTGGTCTTCCTATACGCCTGTGAAATCTGGACACTCACCACAGAGATCCTGGGAACTGAGACGAAATGCTACAGAAAGATTCTAGGCATTCACTACACAAGCCATATGACAAACGAAGACATTTGCAGAAAAATTGTGAAAGCTTTAGGACTCCATGATGACCTCCTCATTGTTGTGAAGAAGCGAAAATTAAAATGGTATGGGCACATTTCTCATTCAAGAAGCCTTGCAAAAACAGTCCTGCAAGGTACAGTTAAAGGAGGCCAGAGATGGGGTAAACAGAGAAAGAGATGGGAAGATAATGCACAGGAATAGACAGGACTGAGTCAAGCAGAATTCCAGAGGGTGGTGGAAAATAGAGACAGATGGAGGAAAGTGATGGACACATCTTCACAGGTGCCCCAACGACATCTAGGGAAGTCAAGGGATAAATACTAAATACTACTATGTGTACGTAGAAAATTATATGCCAAATGGAGGAAAAGGTAGATTCCCCAAACACAAGACAAACATTTCATAAAAAAGAATACTCTGGGATTCATTTTTACATATCCTCTTGACAATTAGAGTGGCACAAAAGTGACATCTTATTGTCACCATTAGTAACTATTTCACTCAGAATTTTTAAAAAAATTATCTCTCAACTGAAAATAGTTTATGCAATGAAAAGATTCAAGTCACCGACATGATTTTTACATAAAACTGAAGAACTAAGGTGTATATTCTCTTTTCCTTACAAATCATGAAATAACTTTCTCCTAAAACAGAAAAATAAATATTTACATTTATTTATTATGTGGCAACATTTTCTATCTATGTGAAATAATATGCACCTTTGCAGAATGATATCAATTTCTATTTCAATTGTTGTTCATACTGGTATTCCCTTTTCCTAGAATGCAAAAACATTCATATGCTGCACAGCAGACATAACTTATTTTCCATTTTTCACTTAAATACTGACCATGTGTTGCATTCCTCAGTAATGGTACTTCCATGTGAGTACTCCTGCTTCCAGTGGGGGCACGGACACTGTTGACTCTCAATGCATTTTCCATTGTGCATCACCCATCCATTGGGACAAAAGCAACCATCAATACAGGTAGGATCAGAGCATGTAGCCTCCAGATTTGAACAATCTGGTATGCATGAGCTGCCACATTCTTTGTACACCATACCAGCAGGACACTGTTTTTCTAATGATGAAATATAAGACATGAAGTTTTAAATAAAAGTTACCATAACTGTTTATGGTTATGATATGGTACATGTTGCTTAACAAACTAAGGTTTAAATGTCCCTAAGCAGAGAAGTTAACTAACCTGGAAATAATGGGCAGACATTGATGAAAAGGACAAAAAAACATGCTCTTGCTTGCCTGATTTTTTTTCTTTTTTTATGCTAATGATGTATTAGCTTACCACATCTGCCTACAGATCTCCAAGTGAGTACAATATTTTTGTCTAAACAGGCCCTTGAATACGCCTCCAAACTCGCACATGTGCAGTCACCAGCAGTCAGTTTGCAACAATCCTCTTTGCAAGTTTCTAAGTAAGGTGCAGGGTCGACAGTCTGTTTCACAGTAAAGGGATTATGTATTTCAATAAAAGAATAGTTTGTTTTTATTCTTCACGGAAAATCCATTTCTCCCCTGTGTATCTCCAGCAGTACTAAAATCCTTGAGCAGTACAAAGTGAATATTTTTAATTAAGATCTTTTTCACCGTGCTCAATGGGATTTGATTTTTGTTTATTTTTTTTTTTAATTTAACAGTAATCAGCCAATAAACAATCCTGGAGATCCAGGAGCTGTTCACAAACTCCAGCAATATCTAAGATTCAATGATGAAAGCAATTTAAGAAATAGTACGTTGAGAGGTAAAAAAAAAAAACACAGAGCAGTCAATCCAAAAATATTGCACAATAATTTTTGAGGTCAGTTTCTTTCTGTCCATTTTACATGAAACAACATTGCCTAAATTTATGTTTTCTCCTAAATAACCATGCTATAAATAAATATGCAAAATTCTTTAACCAGTGAACTCTGTGAATATGCCCAAAATCCTTGAGCAACAAAAATATAAGTTTAATAGCTTTCTGTCTCTAAAATGATGTAAATGAAATCCATAAATATGTTAACAATCAATTGCTGGACACAAACAATCCATATGAAATTAATCTGATATTTACCATCTCTTTAAGTGGGATCCTAGTTCATGCCAGACAGTCTTCAGGCACAAAATAAAAAGTGCAGAAATCCCATGAGGCCACATGCTAACAGATGCTTTGATTCTTACTCCAAACTAACTCTTTATTTCTTTATACTTATGTGTATGAATTCTTACTGTATGACATGGTTTAAATGCTGGATTCACAAGCAGCTGGGTGCATCTGTCGTTTCCAAATCCAGATTGACCAAAAATCTGCAGCTGGCCATTAAAACTTCCCAGACAATGAGAGTTCTGTGGTGAATCTGCACAAACACCACCTGTAAGGTGATCACCACAACCATTAGCTGTGTCACGAAGCTATTAAATAAAATAAACTTAAAATGTTGTGCAACCACATGAGATGAGTCTGATGTAAAATTTTTCATTCACAGTTTTTGGTATTCATGGCAAAAGAAGTAAATACACTTTAGCTTTTGGGGAAAAAATACTACGTTCATGTTCAAAATTAATCCAAGTGACCATATGAGCCCATAGTCAGTACAATCTGATTTGTATTTGATGAAGCCCCTTTTCAGATCTAACTCATTTTCTTCAGTTCTGTAAAATATATTATTGGCTGTTCATGGATATCACCCCACATAATAATCACAAATTATCCGTCATTGATATACTGAGTAACAAACTGAACCATCTCTTACAGATCTGTGTGTTTCTCATTAATAACAGGTCACTGCAAACAAAAAAGAAATGATAGGCCATGTACATACCATCAGTGAGATCTGACTTCTTCCAGCTACTTCCAAAACTTGCCACTGATGAAACAACAACTCCTTTCTCATTTTCAAAATCATCAGCAGGATTGCCATTGAATGTGCCACATAAACCAGTGACTTGCCCATGCAGCTCATCAGTTACCTGGCAGAAGGAGAATGTATGAGTTCATTTGCCAAAAAAAACCTTGTCAGTATATACCTAACATATAACTGAAATGAAGACAATGAACATTTTTGCGAACTCAGTTCTTTGTTGCTCATCTCCACTTTTGGGCTATTTGGAGGGATATATGTCATGTGAAAGAAGGATATAATAGACCTACTATATAATATAATTATTTCACCCATTACTTGCCTTGTTTAGCGTGCAGATTTTCAAAATCATTTTGTGCTATGTCCACAAATTTTGTAACAAGTTTATTTCTGTCTTGTGCTAAGTCCAAGTGAACCTATCTATTTATATCTTCGTCATCTGATGAAGAGTTTAAGACATTTAAAAAGTTATACATAATATCTGTTTTGCCTCTGTTTGTTTATAAAGCAAAACAAAAAAGTGATGTCTTATTACTGCTAGTTTGAAAAAAAAGGAAGTATTCACTGAATTTAGATCAATGTTCCTCTGTGTGGGATGGGTAAAACACAAAGAATATAATGCTCATCTAGGAATACCCTACTAATGTGCAACAATAATTCTTGTTAATTCAGAGTCTATTATAGTTCAACAGTTTCATTCTGTCACATACCCCATTATTTCATGTCCAAATAATTCTGAAATGGTATTTGTATTCCACAACAGGAGTTTCACATAATTTTGTGTCGATTTAAATTTTAGGCTTGTTTCTATTTTCATGGATAACACTGGGTGCCTTTTGACATCGTCTCATGTCTATAATAAAGCAATCCTTCTGATTTTCTGTAGTCTGCCCTTGTTCTGCTCTTGTTGTGTTTGTTAGCTTGTAAAGTAAATGTAATTTAGTTATGATAAAGAAATAATGAGATACAATTCTGAATTTTTAGAAGTGTTACCCTTACAGTAATTTTACAAATTTTATGTATGATGTAATTATTACATTTATCACTTACACTTAAGAGAAAAAATGGAATTAGGCCCACAACAATCACTGCGATACCATTTGCAGTTTACTAGTCTCATTACACAAAATAATTCAGAACCTTAAAACATCTAATTATGTGGTCATATATAACTTTCATAAACTTACATGTAAAATTTGCGCACTGTAGATTAAATAACTGACCATTTTGTAGACAACGGAAAGGGACTTCAAAAATTTTAAATGAAAATACATGATATAAAAAGAAATTTAGAATGATAAAATATAACAGGCATTCTTAAACGTTGCTAAAATGAGATATTTTGGTACAGAAATGGAGATAGCACTAGACAGAACTGATTGTAACTTTCTAAAAATTCGTAACTTGCTATTCTTCCCAACTGTGTCAAATTAAAACTGTCTTCTTTTACATCAGCTGATGAAATCAAACAGTTAATAGTATCTGCATCTCCATACAAAAACATTTTCATGAAGATGATCGTTTAATATGCAAAGACATATGTTGGACATAAAACAGCCAAATTCTCATAATGTGAAAAATGGAGATAGAGCAACAAAGAACTGAGCTCAGGTTTTGTTTGCTTTTCTATTTGAAACATACAAAAACAAAACAAAAATGTGAATAAGTGATCTTGATACAATTCATCACATGATCACTTTTCCAGAATATGTGCAGATTTAAAGAGCAACAAGTCTTTTTTCTTTTTTTTTTTTTGTTTGTTTAAATTACTATTTACAATGTTTGATTATATCTCACAGAAGTCAGAGAAGAAATGGTTTGATGACCTCACAGAAAGTATCCATAAAGGCTTCTCTGAAACCCAGAGGGGGTGGGTGGGGGAAGAGAGGGAGGTGTGGGTCCTGGGAATGATTTTTTGAATGCTTAAACTTAGACTTTTTAAGCTACAAATTCTGATTCAGCATGATCAAATTAGAGAAAAAGTGTGGAAAAATTGTTTGTTTTGCATCTGGTTGCCATGGCACTGTTGCCATCTTGCATTTTGTATCTTGAAACTCAGCTATTTTCAAAAGCCTAAGGCTCCTTAAGTGTTTAATGTAATCGTCTGGAATTTGGCACAGTAATTAGAAAGCTCTGAATGAAGAACAATATGTATTTGTTTTTTGGTCACATGCCATATAATTTTTGCCATAAATTTTTTAAATATGTGGTTTGACTGATCTATATATTTCTCAATTTTTCGTCAAATATCAAATTCCCCTTCAAAAACATGAATAAAATTTAGGAAAAGCGATGCATATTATTCAAACACATCCTATGAAGAATATTTAATCAAAATCTGAAGTCAATGGGTTAGGAAATAAAAAAGCCTTAGGGAAAAAAGTGAGGATAACCTACATTTTGAGGAAACAGCAATTGAATTTTCATAATCCTTCTAAGCAGTATCCTACTGGGGCCATTTTAGTGCCATTCTGGAGCATAAAGCAGATGATTCTGGCCCCAATCGGCCTTTTTCTCATATCAGAAAAGGTCAAATGTCCAAAATAGCAAAAACTCGATTTTGATATTTTGATCTCAAAACCTTTTTTTCAGGCAGCCCCCCCCCTTCCCCCCCAACCCCCACTTCCTCCCTTGAATTTTAAAATACACCAGTTTGATGAGCTAAATCAACACCACTCTCATAAGGGAACAACAAGACACATCACAGGGAATAATTGGAAAAACTTACTTTGACAGATATTCCTTCTTGACCATCCCACCTGACACTGAATCTGAGAGAACTTCTAACACTTATGTAGCTTCCGACCTGTTCAATAACAGTGCCTGAGCGAGAGGCAGGTATAGGGAAATCTTGACCATTCCACAAGACCACTGGTCCTCTTGGTGTAGATTTCAAAGCAATAGTATTGTCATCTGGTTAAGATCAATCAACAGTTGCAGTTTTTTTCCACCAATCACAAAGAAATCACATCCTTATTCGCAGGTAATTAATTTGTGTACATATGACAAGGAATTGTTATGATTTGTGTTTTTGCAAAATATTTCATACTAAATGAAAGGCATTGCCTGACAGTTTTGAAGACCTTTTTCACCCAGCAGTTTTTGCCTTACAGTAAAAAAATATGGGAAGAAATTGTAATGTTGAGCTTATTTGCTTTAGAAAAATTGTTTTCAAAAATCGGTGGATCAACTCAACAGATTTAATGTAGACAAAATGCAAGTATCAACAACAATGGTAATTACCACAAATCATACTGAACTAAATTCTACATAAAGAACTTTGACAATATGTTTAAGTAAATGATTCTAATTCTCCTTATTTCTGATAAACATGTGTTATTAATGTATTAAATGATCACTGGCTATACAGATAAGTCTCAAATAATGAAATATGTAAGGGAGAGAAAGAGAGAGACAGAGAGAGAGAATGGCCTCAATATGGGTCACTTACCAAAGTAAATTTCCACCTCTCTCTTGCAGTTTACTCTGCCATTACAAGTCTCATCATTGGCCACCATGATGGTGAAAGTATTTATCACATAGGCCAGTACATACTTGCACCGGCCCTTGAATGTGTAGACTTGACCATCAAATGTCCTGTAGTGATCTTGTCCCCACACAGAGCAAACAGCGTCACCAGGAGTCAGTACAGATCCTGTTCCTAATAAATGTCAGACGAAAGCAGAATCTACATAAGTATCCCATTAGTGAAAAGATGAGACCAATTGAAAAAAAAAAGCAAATCAGGTGAAGCTATTTCAAAATTATATTCCTTTGATACACTGCAAAAATTGAGAAGAGAATCCCCTTTCAGAACAATTCATTCAATGTAATAATTTAATATGTTGTAGGTAATAGACTTTTGTAACATATTCAAAACTTATAACAGAGTAGGAATTATCAGATTCAAAATCCTCACTGAACAAAATACTGAACAGAGTTTTTTGTAATATTTTATAGCTATGATGTTCGATAAAATTAAACCAAAATGTTTCTTCCATGTGCCATTACTATAAATAGCACGATTTTAAAACAATATAATTTTTCAATCATGCAAGTAAACTATAATTCAGTCTGAATTTTTTGTAGATATATTAAACTACAAGAAACGTTAAATCTATGGCCTAAGTGATGGAGCAAGCAGTTGGATAAATAGGAGGGAAAGAGACAGAACTGCTGACAAGGTGCACACAGGCAAAAAATTACAGAAACGTGTAACTAATAAAGTTGAAACAGAGCCAGTAAAGTTAAGCATACTATAATATCATTCTTCAATAGCATTGTTTTTCCCTTGTTGATTCACAGACTTACTGCTAACACATCTTGGTATGCTAGTCAACAGGGGTGACCAGTCTCTGCCAATTTTGCAGCTCAAGCGCTTGGGAGGTGTGGATTCAAACATATAAAAGGCCTGACATCTGGGTTTGCAAATTGTTTTACCATCACTCTGGTTTCTGCATGATAGAATGACCAGAGGAGGAAGTGGTGGATCGTCACAGACAGCTGAAAAGTATGAATACAAAATGAGTCTACAAACAAAATGGACCAAATTCATTATATCATCCCTGTAAGTCTCTAAATGCGTAAGTCCCCAGAGGTGAATTTTACAGGAGAGACAAAAAACTTAATAAATTGAAGTGAAATCATGAATCCTGTGTCTAGATCATGTGACAAAAAGTATAACTTTCATTGGTTCCATGGATTTGATATTTATAGAGGAGGTGGGGGAAACCCATTCTAGTTTAAGAAAGCCAAAAATGTCATGACCCAATTTTCGGGACTTATGCGTTTAGAGGCTTACAGGGACAATATATATTTTGTAATAACTAAATTTCTATTGTATCCAGTTATCTAGCTGATTGTGTTGACATAAGTATAATTCTGTCCTCCACATGATATGTGGATTCCACTTCCAAGAAAGACATAAAGTACAATTTTCTCCTCTCCTTGCCAACAAGTTTGTAAACAGTCTGTGAGGTAATTAATATGAGATTTGGATGACAAAAAGTCAACAATGCCTGACCTGAACTAATGACAAGTCAACAACTTTGAAACAGCAGGATCCTAAAAAAATTGCATTAAAAGTGTCATAATATATAATGTTTTTAAATGATGCTGATAACTATGGAAAGATGATGTCTGCATGCTCTGGCTGGCATTTTATGCCCCATACAACAATGCCTAATAAAAATGAAATTCCAATAGACTATAGGACAAAGATATACTTACTTTTAGACTTAATGACGGTATTAACAGGTAGTACTCACAGACACATGGAGGAGGGGCTTCTCTAGAGCTGTAGCCATATGATCCATTAACACACAATGTGGAATATGATGTGTCGGCCACTCCTTGAAATTTGTATCCATCATTACAGGTAAATGTGCATAAACTGTGGGTATGAAAATAAAAGATTTTCCTCACATTTTCATGTCAGAGAGATATAATTCTGTTGCAACAGATTAAAGAAAGCAATTCTCCTGTAACAACATTGTATATGCAGGTTGTGTATTTTCTGATAATAAAAATTTTGGAGACAAATACTTAAAATTTAGTCAATTTGCACTTTCCAAAGAAACTTCTTCTCCAACCTATTTTTCTGCCTCTATCCCTAACCCAGCAATACAGATATTGAGAAGATACATATTATCCAAATTCTATGGCATTTTACTCTAAAATTTATTCTAGACATCCTTATATTGATGCTGAAATCAATCTTTCAGGCACATATAGATGCTGCTTGGGATGGGATAGTTCAAAAGTACTAACGGAATGTCACGAATCAAGCACAATAATCACTAAAGCCTATCAGAAAAGAGAGTAAATGGCTCACTATCAAGTAAATCGCATGAAAATCTCTGAAATGGATATACATAGCACAACACTGGATAGTATGGTTGCCAAGCGCACAAAATACTGGTAGTGGTGCTGACAAGATATTTTTGGAGCTTTTCAAGCACAAAATCAGCAAAAAATTACAATTAAAGATTTGAGCAATTTATGAGAAAAGTTACGGTACCTGATGTATGGCATAAATTAAATGTTCCTATGATTTTTCCATAAATCAATTTCTGGCTATGAGTGACAAGTTTACTCTTCAATTGAAACAGCAGCCATTCTTCTCTACACATAAAATGTTGTAAATGGCATGATCACAGTTCATCCCCATTTCATACTCAATACTCTTGGGCAGAGTTCCTTAAGGACTTTCTCATTATATTTTGTACAGAATTACTTTACAAATAACACAGAAATCAGCAGCAAGATACAGATCTTATATTTGCCATTTGGATCTATACTATCATTTCTTAAAGACAGTAAAGTATCAATAGATATAATGCCACTCCAGCAATTTTTTCTGATACTTTTGGGGTTAGACATTAAAGCAAATGTGACAATTATAATTATAAGAAAAACTGAACCATGAAAGTTAGGCATGAGTTAGACAAAAATTAAATTCAACTTATCCTATCAATCATTCAAAGAAAAAATTGAGGTTTAAAAATATTTTAATCTGAATGTTGTTAGTGTGAAACGGTGTCTGTGTACAGTTTTTGTTTTTTATTTTTGTTTGTATTCAGGCATTTGATAAGTCTATGGAACATTTTTATCAACTTGTAATATGACCCCAGGTTGATGACAGTTTTCCTTGATTTCTCTTTGGAGAATTTGTTAACAGTATTACATTATTTCCAACATCTGTTACTTTTTGATTATAAAAATTTCTTTCATGATAATTTTTTAAATTTTCTTACTTACTAAGTACAAAAATCCTACACTCCTTTAATTTTCACCTTTTCTATTCATCCTCTCAGAAGTGCATCTTATTACTATAGTGGGCAATGTCAAACTTCCCTCTAAAATAAAAATCAACTAAAAATAAACAAACAAATAAACTAGCCACAATGAAATGAGGATTGTTTTTCAGTCATTATCCACCTTAAATTATTCTCTGTCATTTAAACAATAGCTTTAGAAATTAATTAACATATCTCTGAATTGAAATATTTGTTTCAATTGAAAACTCTTATGTACGAAAAAAAACCTGACAGAGCAAAATGGGCAGTAGTATCTTTCAGTAACTTACAGCTGAGACTGGAAGGACTTGAGGTACACTCGGTTACAGTCTACCTGTCCATTGCTGGGTGCTTCTGGTGTCAGGCAATCTACAGATATTGAGGATCAAATCAATGGATTCGATTAGCTGATTCAAGCAATTATATTCTTAATTTAGTTAGTATACAATTATTTAATTTCGTATGGAAAATGATGAAAGGTTTCAGCGCGCAAAACTGAAAACAAGACGCAGAAAAAATTTAATTGGTTTTAAGTTGCATTCATGATCATAGTTAAGAACTGATCTTTTTTTAAATCTATGTAGCTCTTCAATCCTAAGAAAATATGATTAGGCCGTAGGCTATTTCAGTTTCTAGTGCATGCACAGTTTGATGCAAACAAAATGTATTGGGTAGGAATTTCGAATATGGAAATTTTCCCATGACAGCAGCATTTCTGCTTATTCTTCATCAGATTTTAACAGGATTTTTAAATGTGCGTAACGTACACGGGACTTCTGAGACATATTTGCCCTAATCTGAGAAGACTAGATGTCGGGTTTCTGAAGCAGGTTTTAAATCTTTCCCATCCCCTGGTTAGATTTGAACCCACGACGTTTTTGCCCAGGAGCAGAGGATGTCTAACCCCTTATTGGCCTTATTCACGACAGTCCCTAAATTATAATGAATTGTCTACAGGAGGAAATTTCAATTTCAATAAATTATTATGTAATAGTTAGTCACATTCACCTAGACCTGGGTGTAGCCTATACGTTGACATTATCATAATACACCACAAGGCATTTCGAAAAGCTTTTCTTTTTTTTTTTTTTGTATGAAGTAATTGACCACTTCATCCTGAAAACATAGTCTTGGAGCGTCCTTGTTGCATGTTTTTTGTTGCAAATGCCCATTTCTTGTTTGAGACATGGATTAGACGTCCAAACTTCACGATCCAACCAACAGTAGGCCTACTGTAATTTGCATATAAACAGCGCCAAAAATAAATGCCCACACACGAATTTCACAATAGCTCTACCTGAATCCTTTGAATCTCTGGATAAGATGAATTTCTGGGTAAGCAACCTTTCTTACATGTAAGTATGCTGTGAAAAGTAATATTAAAACAGAAGAAGTAGCTGGATACATGAATCTTAGCGTGTTTGGCATGAAGTCAGGCGTTCAATTTTCCTGCCTGGTGTACGGCTGGGCCAGTGAAAATTATGCAGATCGGTCGATATATTGGACAACACAACTTTTTACTATGCTCTCTGAGAGGGCGTGCGTAAATGACAGACATGCTATTCAAACCATGGTATTTATCATTATCGATCAGTTACGTACACCGGACTAGTAGAGGAAACTACTATGACTATGATACAAAATGGCTATCACCAATACTCACACTGTGTATGTAATCCATTGATTTGCTGGTCCACCTGCTGAGATCTGAAAAAAAAAATATTATGTAAAACAGATATAATCTTCATTAAAAACTAGTGGCCCAGCACATGTCTACACAATTACATTGCCATGTAAATAAGCATCTCAACTTCAATTTTGTGAGTTACAATAAGATAATTAGCTATGTACACGGGTAGGCTATGTACGAGCCTAGGAATTATTTCGTGGGTAACAGTGGAAAAGTCTTCAACCGATGAACTACTGTTTGAGAAGCAGATGTTCAACATGGCTGTTATGCAGCCTAGAGCTCTCTGTATACAGAATCTTGACACGAATATTTAGCTGTCTGAACTAAATTGCAGCAGTAGACAACTCTATGTAAATCCGTTAATAAAATGCCTACTTCAGATTTACTTGTATTAGACTGCGTAATATTTACATCTGTGCGATAAGCAAGACATATACTTGTCCTTTTATGGAACTACATGTCCGGAGGAAAACGAGCACACTCATAACAGAGTGAAATATACTCAAACACTGCCGTGGTCGGTAGTATTATTTAACGCTTTAGTTTGACACCGGAGTTGTGTAGCCCACGCTCACCGATGATACGGTGTCTCTCTGCACTTGAATGTGGCCATCGCGGACATTGGTATATATTGCATTTTTTAATGAATGAATGATGCTCTATTCCTCCACACATGTTCTACGTTGCAAAATCAATATTAAAATGAAATAACGCAAATTGACAATACTCGATTAATACATTATATAAATGGTTTAGTCAAGGAAACGAATTACAAATTGGGGTGACTGCATACATAACGTACAGCGGGCGTGAAAAGACTACGGAATAATAATAAAATTATACAGCCAACGTTGTTTTGTTTTGTTTTTCCTCATGCGTCAGTGATGCTACACCAGGAAACTTACCGACTGGCTTGCAGCCAGAATTACATGCTACCTCTGGTTTGAGGAATCAATCAGAAAAATTTTTAAAATGCACTTTATTTACTTTATATTATTCCAACACCCTACACCCTCATCTGCCTTTTTTTTTTTTTTTCCCGAGACGTTCTGTAAATTTTATAGGGTGAGTCATATGCTACCACGCACAATAATAGGCTACAACATCTAGCCTAATTAATGTTAATTTCATTATTGTGTAAAGTACAATTTGGTGGACCTTTAAGGCTTCATTTCGTATAAATAACTGCCGTTGAATTATTAGTATCTACACTTAGTACCCGGCGACAAATAAGCGTAACAAAACCATGTTGCTAATTTTTTTTTAAAGTTTATAAAGTTTGTTTCAATTATTCTTTAAAAAATGTGTAATCTAACACATTCCCGCCTTTTCTATGCCACCTTCTATGCTCTGTTCACCTTCGCTGTAATTGAAATATTATTTCACGTCATGGATTTTATTTTGTTAGTGTTTTCATAAGGAATAGGGCATCATGCGCATGCTTTATAGATTATATATTAAATGAGTTTTATTAGTTATAGGTCTACTTTTGACTCAGACAAAGAAATGTTTCACTCTGAATTTGTGAGTTTTTGAATAATTATTTTAAAAAATAAATCTTTCTGTTAAACTCATGTTTAATATTCTCTTCAAAAGAGGTTGACAACCGACGTAGATAGATTTCCTGCGTCTCTTGAGTTTGTTATTGTCAGCGCGGGTATAAGTAAATGAAATAAATCAGTCAATATTCACTGCTCCAGATATCACACTGTTGTTGCTCGACAGTAGTCGCCTCACATTTCTTTTCATACAAGAACGTAAACAATAGAGGGTCCCATGAGAAAATTGCTCAGTCCCTTGTCTCACATTGTCGTTTTTACCCCGTTACCACCCACCGCCGATTTTCTCCATTAATCTATCATTCACAATGTAAGAAGTCTGAACACCGGAGAAATGTGAAAATTAACACTTTCTGATGCTGAACTGAAGTAGAATCTACTTAAAACTTTTCTTCACAAGGAACATTATTGAGCTGCCCTTCTACTCTTGTTTCATCCCATAGATCTTCAGCAGTGTCAAGTGTCAGTCTCCCGCGTAAATGATGAACATGAAGGGCACCGGACAATGCAATTAATTAAGTTAAAAGAATGGTTTCATTTTTTTTATGACCACTGAATACCAAACGGGATCACAACAGCACCTGTTAGGCCCGGCTCACAGAGGAAGAAACGCAAAACGAGAAACGCGAAACTCCGAAACGCGAAACGCCTCACATCTCTTAGGCCTAGTCATGCTCTCACATAGGCCAGTTGGCAAAATGGATTCCTCAGATACGGGCTGCAACCTCTTGCATTGAATGCGTCCGGAGGTAGAGCATCAGATGATGCCATAAATATTCGGGAGGCATTGTCCAATTTCTTTAATAACCCCAACGGCTCGGTAGAATGGCAGAATTAATCTTGTTTTCAGAAATGTTTTACATGAGATGCACCAGTAGTTACAACAGTTACTTCAGTTATGTAATGTTAAAGGGCTGATAATGTCCATTTTTCAAAGTATCATTAGATTATAATTTTGGAGATGAACAATGTTTTGAACATGCATATACTTATCTTCAGCAATTAGAAGTATGTTTCTCTAGGGATGCGTTTGTTGCGTTGCCGTCGTTGTTACTGTTATTTTGTTGATGGGTGGATGGATGGATGGATGGACAATTATATTAATGGATAAATGCATGGATGGAGGGGAGGGAGAAGTGGATGAATAATTGGATGGATGAATGGGCGGATAGATGGATAGGCAGAAAGAAAGTCAGACAGACGGACAAACAGACAGACAGACAGCCAGGCAGATTAATAGACTTATAAACAGATAAAGTAATGTCTACTATTGTTGATTTTAGTTGGTTTCTATAATACTGAATAATAAACTTTCCTGCTGGTGGTTTAAGTTGACCATCAATATCTTTCTAAACTTGCTTTCTTTAGTCTTTGTCGTTGTAGTCTGGGTTTGTGGGGTCTCACAGTAATGGTAGGCCTCTCACAAGTTCTATAACATTTTTTCTATCACCATCCACAGTCGGAGCTTTGAACGCTACGTTATCTCTACGACAACGCAGTAGCAGCACAATGCGCTTCACTGCAGTTGCACAGGAAACTACAAGAAACGCCACACGAAAAGTGAAGAAGTTCACTTTGCCTCCTCACGTCAACACACGCGTTCCGTGTTTCTGCCTGTCGTTACCTCTTATGTGCACATTGCCGTTTTTAAATCATTGTCACCACTTTTGTTCGCACGCATGAAGCATTGTCTGTTTCTCGTTTCTCGTTTCGCGTTTCTTCCTGTGTGAGCCGGGCCTTAAGTTCGATTTAGGAGAAAATTTTGCAGACAAAAAAAAAAAAATAATAAAACAAGGAGAGAAAGATGGAACAGAGAGAAAGGAGATAGAGAGAGTGAGATAGGAAAGAAAGAATATGAGATATGAAGGATGATCGACATGAGGATCTACAGGGAAAGCTTAATTCATACACTGTCCCACAAGATAACCCGTCTCTCAAAGAAATCACAAGGTTTCATTAATTACACTACACCCTACCGAGGACACTGCCCTGCGCTCTGTTCTCAGAAAAAGTGATTTATGCGCTCCTTCAATATAAAGACAACTTAATTAGCAAACAAAGTTTGAAATTATTTCATCATGTTTCGTTGCCTGCATGATTTTCAACTAAGCTTATTGCGAAAAGCCCAGGGATATATAGGATGGTGTAAAAGTTTGCACGGGACAGCCAGGGCCTCAGGAGGTGTTGCTCTATTTTTCCAATGTGTCTACGTACCGCACACTGAGACGGTCGGTATTTTAGCTGATCAAAAATTTGACAAAACAAGGCATATTGTTACTGATACCTTGATATCACTTTACACACATTGTCATAGTTATGAATTAAGTGTTTCAATAAAAACACTCAGACACGTTAATAAATTAAAATTATTTACAAATCCATTCTCCATACCTCTCTTTTCTCTGTTGAAATTGGCTGGGTGTGTTACTGTCATTGATATTCTTTACACAAACAGTCATGATTTGTCATTATGTAGATATATGATATAATGTTATACTGAAATAATAATATATCGTTGTGTCATCCTCTAACTATGTAACTACCTTTGGCAAATTTACTCATTTCAAACATTTGTTGCCTTGAAATTTTTGTTCTTTCGTTTCCGCAGTTCAGGTACGGTACCAAAGAGGAATGTTCAATAGGTTGCATTGGGATACAGTCGATGTTCAGGAATAAAGCACAGATTACACCACGTATGATCTCTTATTCTAAAGTAGTGATTCTGACCAAATATATGTCCGAAATGAATTTTAATATTACATAAATAACAAACATATATGCAACAAAGCTCAGCAGGTCAATTATAACCAAGTTATAGGAATAATGACATTGTCCCTATTACCATGGCGATGATGACATGTCTTCATCTGTGAGATTATAAGTTTTATTGAACTGTTTTATTGTAAAACGTTAAATATTGCTGTTTGCCAAAGTTGTCTGGCGATAGATGTCAAAGCAAAGAACAAAGCTGCTGTCAGAGCTTTATCCGTTACAGTTCACCGTAGTGTAGTCTAACGTCCATATTTTTTGCTATTTAGACTATCAGACATAAATATGTATACGTATCACGTGACGAATACCTTACGAAAACGGCAAGGAACCAAACTGTCGTGACGGTAATGAGGAAGTTATCTGCCATGTTTTGGTCATCCACGCAGATGGCCACCTACTTGGCCAGCAGTAAACTATTAATAATTCCGATTGTTTTTCCTCATTCCACTCAGGCAGAACAATGGTCCACGGGCCCTGTCTGTCTGTCGTAACAGTGGTAACAATTAAGTCCCATGTCTCACGTAATTTTGGTCAGTTTTGATTTATATAGCCTGTCGACGGAAGCTGGATCTCTCAATCACTGTCAGTTTATAAATATGTTTGCTCCACAGTTTTCGATAATTTGAGATAATCCTTTTGACAAGGCCAGCACTCCAGATGTAGGAGGGGTTATCGTTTGGACCGGCCTCCAACAGGATTTTGTGCAGTGTAATTTTTTTTTTTTTTTTTGTCTTCCTCTTATCGCAATATCAAAAGTTTTACCTTTTCCACCTAAATCTTCCCTTCCGTGACCCCTAGGGCAATTTGTGTTCTAGGCTGCGATGTTGGGGTAGCGGACTGAGACAGGAGATGCATAATCACGTGATGGCGGAATCAGCGAGATCTGCCTTGATGTAGCTCCGAAAGGTACTTGAACCTTCTTAGCTCACTGTGCACCGATCTTGACCTTGCAAAGCAGCTCCGCTTCCCTGGCATCCGGCGGAGGACGGCACTTTCCGAGGTTACTGTCGCTAGGTTTGCCACCAAGTCTTCTGTATGTATGTGTACGTGTGTGTGTGTGTGTGTGTGTGTGTGTGTGTGTGTATGCTTATACGGTTGTCCACGTATTTGAGTGTGTGCTTATACGTGTGTATGTATGTATGTGTATTTTCTGCTTAGATCCTCTTGTATGACAACGGCGCCGTGGGAGACGACCGACATTAAAGACACGGACCACACTCCATTTTCGCCCCAAGTATGTCTAGAGAAGAAGGGAATGAGTGTGGGCGAAGGAAAGAGGAGTGGGGAGGGCCAGCTTAGAGACAATTCACTGTATCAGCATAGGGCAAGGCCTAATTTTCCCCCCATCAACGAGAAGAGTGAAGTAAGAGCAACAACAAAGAAAAAAAGAAGTGAAGTACAGGGGGGGGGGGGGAGGGGGGGGGGGCGGAGACCGGGACTTGATTGCTTGGAAAGCTTGGCTCAAACTTTT
>JBCEWB010578994.1:0-11050 GCA_039654565.1 Peronia peronii | reverse complement strand
ATATTAAAAATAAGAAATAACAGGATATACCAGTAATTAATTTATAAGTTCTAATATTAAAAATAAGATTTTTAGCTTTTGACTTTGCAAGTAATTATGCTTTAGTTTGTAAAATCAAATGTAAAACAATAGCTCTAATATCGGCTGGAAATTATTCTATACATTATAATTTGTTTTTAACTGTAAGATTGAATTCATCAGTACTACTATTTATTCTATAATTTGTAATACTAAATGTAAAAGATTACCTCTTACTTGTCTATGCTAATAAATATTTAATAACAAGAAATTATTGAACATAAGATATGGGCTCTCATCATCCAGTTTAAGAACTCCTAATGACCACAGAATATGTGTCTAAGTTCTGACATCTTGTGCTATAGTCAAGCTGCATAGTGAGTTACTGTCTTGAATATTCAGCTGCGTTCAGTATCTTTCAACAGTCACAAAGTTTTACCCCTCAATGTTAAATTCTCGTCTCTTGATTCAATTTAAGCTTCAAATATAAGAGGACATGGTTGATATCTTAACAGACATGGGCTGACAAGAAAAATATGTGCAAACATATTTATCAGAAACATATCTACAACACCATTCCGTAACAGCTGACAATAGCACTTACATGAAAAACAATTTAATTTGGTATTTAACGTCAATATGTCACAGACTACAACAAGTCCAGCAAACTTACATCAAGCTGTTCACAGAGAAAATAATTATTTTCCGTTTCTATGAAGAAATGATGGTAAAGGTGTGAAAATAAAACCTATTTTCTAAAGGTCTCTGTGTATCAATGAAATAGAAATCTACAGCTGGTGACAACTGGAGCATTATTTATTTCATTTACCACAGACAGTATGAAAACATTATGATCACATTACAGATAAGACAGTAATTTTTCTCTGTGCCAACTTATCTGTTCTCTAGAGTCAATAACTGCATCTTTACCATTTGCTTGAAAAGTCCTACTACTCTACTTCTACATCACACACATGGTGGTGCTAACACATTACCAAAACCAAAATGGTATATCACGTGTTGTTGAATTTTCACTGTCACCATTCAGGCAAACTATCAATCCTCCATACGTTCTACACAGCACAAACAGCCTGTGCAATACAACAGACATTAGATCACACTGTTACAGATCTGAATAAAATATGACACAACACAAAAGTTCTGTCAAACGAAATGTGATTGATTACTAATAAAATCTGATCAATGTATAACTCATGGGCTCTGGAAACTTCTTAAATGTACTCTGACCATAATGAGTTCATAATTTTCAGTGGCTTTTAAGATTAAGAAAGCACCAGAAACTAATCGAGATTGTTACAGAAATTTATCTCTGCTGTCAGCGATATGCTCATCAAACTGCACATCTGTTCTTATGTCTGTCTTGTTGTGATGGTATTTGCAATCATTTAAGTCTATATACATATGAGTATGAAGATATGTTACATATATCGTCTCTGAAAGTCTCTAAATGTGCAAGTCTGGAAAAGTGGATCATGACATTTTTGGCTTTATTAAACTAGAATGGGTTTCCCCCACCTCCTCTATAATTATCAAATCCATGGAACCAATGAAAGTTATACTTTTTGTCATATGATCTAAACACATGATTCATGATTTCACTTTGATTTATTAAATTTTTTGTCTCTCCTGTAAAATTCGCTTCTGCGGACTTACGCATTTAGAGACTTACAGGGATGATACACTATGTCTCAATCTGCAAAGGGAATTTCATTTTGATTTTCAAGACAAAAAAAAAAGGTCATCTTATCTACTAGGAGAAGGGCATATGTCTTGAAAACTTAAAATTCATCTTTGTATTTGCAGCAGGACTGAAGCAGCAATAAGCTCTTATTAGTTCATTCACTGTTCACGCTCCCGTTTTACAGCCAAGAGAAAATAACTGGCAGAAATTGTTCAGTTTTCTCTGACCACAATGCAGTACTGTCCTGCTCTCAAATAACCACTAAATTTATGCTCAGCAAACACCAGTAACAATTTTAACTTCAACTGTTTTCATAATCCTGGAGATATTCCTGATATCAAGCCGAGACCTAGTCTTTCGTTATCAAGTATGACCCAGCCAGACTCAGTTGTCATTAATAATGCATTTGGTGATAACTCAACAACCTACCACACGTCCATTACATTTTCATCTCTTCACATTTAATATGAAACTTATTATTATTTCTGTATTCTATTTTGTAGATGAATACTTGTCATTGCTTGTTTCTATATCATACATATTGTATTCTATCTATTATGTACTGTAGGTATATATCAACATCATTCCTTCATATAATACTGCGTATGAGACGTGACATGATGAAATCCGGTGCTCGTCAAACTGAGGCCATCGGAGGAATCATGTTTTTCAACAATGAATGAATTATTAACGCAATTTTTTTTCTTCACAGATCCCTTCTATATCAATCTAAAAATACATTTCAGGGTTCCATTTGCTGAAGCAGGTTGAGTAAAAGCCCCAAAACTGTAATTTAGTGGCATGGTCTCTAATAAGGATTTGTAAAAGTGATCGGCCATTTTCTCACTAAATTCAGCTGCAGCGACCGATCACCCCTCTTGTCTTTGATTGCCAATATCTGGACTTCTACTTAAGGTAGAACAAACATTTTTTTCACACATAGAAAGGACAATGAATCATCTTCACAGTGATAGCAATAAGTTCATATGCTCAAAATTTGACGAGCGCCTGATTTCATTGCGTTGCATCTGATATGTCAATTACCGTCATTTCTCACTCTTACTCTGCTCATGAAAATAATCTGTTCATTATATATGTAAATTTACATTCATAGATGACAAATAAAATTGTGTCCAACAGTGACAACAGTTGAGTACTTAATATAGTATCATATGAATATCACGTTAAAACATATAAATATATTTTGCTTGAAGATCAATTCCAGTACAAAGAATGCAGGATCAGTTTTTAGGCAGATGGGCTACTCGACATTATAAGATTTTTCGTGAAATCTCCCCTCTGTTTCCTATCCCACCCCTTCACCCCACTGTGTCCCCCTGGCCCCTTTAGAGTGAAACGGCACCTCTGGCTGGTACTCCCAGCGGTCCCCAGCTCCGGCACACTTAGTGAACTTGACCAAGCTGCCCTGTACAGTGAGACACATATCATCATCTGTCATCAGCTGCTTCTTTTGGGTGTAGCAAAATACCTGCATGACAATACAATACAATACCATGCCAGTATTCTAAGGCAAGTGCAACGATTAAACTGAAAAGAAAAAGCAGCAACATTTCACAAAATATCACGAGTGGAAATGCCAACAGTATTAAGTGATCAGATTCAAATTTTGAGAGAGAGGCTTTGATTACATCTCATATGTATTGGTAATGATGAAACAACACATTGGATCTTCATTTTTTTATTTTAACTAAAAAGACCTTTTCCAGAAACATTAACGAACAGACAGCAATATGGCAGGGAACAGAATTTTTTTTTTTTTTTTAAACTGACTTAATACCACATATGCATTTCCACTTTTCAAATTAAAGAACTGCCTGGAAAAAAAAAGAAAAAAGAAAACAAGAAAAATAAGCAAACAACACATGATGCTGAAATTGCCTCCCTCTGTATCATGATGAAGATGCCCCCAAAAAAATAAATAAATAAATAAATAAATAAATTTGCAAGCCGCAAATATCGTAAGAGAATGCTAACAGTCAAGTTTCACTTCTGTATTTTTCATTTCTGCAAGACAACGGGTTGGTATAAACATGACAAAATGCAAGGCCATAATGCAGCTATGTCCATTCCGATATCACCCGATTGGCCATGTGAGCTCTAAGGGACGACAGTGGTACAACACAGAGAACAAGCAGGCATTAACACATGCACTGATGTGCTAACAAACATGCTGTTATTGAAGCGCTATATGTGTAGTTGTTGCCATCAACATACATGCTTGCATCACAGCACATAAATATGATATGTGATCTTGTGAGGATGCCCAATATAATGGTACTGTTCATCTCATTATGTATGTGGTATATGTCCTAAGACATGGCTCAATTCAATAACTCACAGATGATGATTAGAAATTTTGTCACCAGAACCCAGAGCCTATGCTGAAATTTTCAACACTGGTTTATCTTAAAACATCACAAAACAACAAACAGAACCTCGCAAAGAATCCTGGCGCTGTGAGAAAATGAAAATTTCTGTGGTATGGCCATGTTTCAAGATCCAACAGCCTAGTCGAGATAGCATTCCAAGGCACAGCAGACAGAACGAGAAGATGAGGGCGACAGAAGATGTGGGTGGACAAAATCAAAGAGTGGACAAGGCCCAGCCCTGTCCCAATACAACCCCAGATCAGAGACAACAGAGCTGGCATGGGTTGCCACCTAAGACAACCTGCAGGGTTGCACAGCAGACAGAACAAGAAGAAGTGGGTGACAGAAGATGTGGGTGGACAAAATCAAAGAGTGGACAAGGCCCAGCCCTGTCCCAATCCAACCCCAGATCAGAGACAACAGAGCTGGCATGGGTTGCCACCTAAGACAACCTGCAGGGTTGCACAGCAGACAGAACAAGAAGAAGTGGGTGACAGAAGATGTGGGTGGACAAAATCAAAGAGTGGACAAGGCCCAGCCCTGTCCCAATCCAACCCCAGATCAGAGACAACAGAGTTGCCACCTAAGACAACCAGCAGGGTTACAGGATCCCTAGCGTGGTGAGTCGGAAAACTGTTCTAGGCAACCTGACATGACCTACATTATTTTATGCCATGCCAGAGCCTACATTCATTTAGACTGCAGTGAAATCTCAGCAGGAGGTAAATAATGCACTGCTGTGGATATCACCCCTATACAAATCAGCTGACATGAGCGAAAGTGATTTTAACTGCTGGAGTTTGCAGCTTTTCATACCCCTGAACAGATCTGCCCCCAGGGATCAATAAAATTGACACTACCTCCCAATATCAACCCAGGACACAATGCCGTTATAACACCAGTGTGACTATGAGATTATTGATCAGGTATCAACAGATTGTACCTGTCTCAGCTCAATAACTGTCAAGATTGGGGAGATGGAAAAACATCCTAACCGGAATAACTTATCACTGAATACAATTGTGCTGTAAGCATAACTTATTGTGTATGTATATTTATTCTTGGCCCATGAAAGATATTACATCTATATGGGCTTCAGCTTGTGTCTCTGCACTGATTCAGCTCACTGAGCTGTCCACAACTGGATACAACTTCAGCAGAGGCCCTACAATACAGAGCAAACGATTTTTTAGATTTAAGTGATCCTATACCAACATTTACAAATAATACGTCAATAACACTGTCAGGGTAGATGATTTATTGTATTAACAGTTGTTCCAAATACTTTGTGGATAGTGAAATACGACTTCAAGATTTAGCAACAATTAGAAATGGATTTGTTATATAGTTCTACAAGTACGCCTGACTAGGAGCGAATCACCGAAGACCAAAAGAATTCACATTTAACTAAGCCGAATCCCTGAAGTCCTTGTCAATTCTTTTTCTCCTTAACCTCAAACTCTGTTCAAAGTCATTGGACCACCTCCTGACGAGATGTGCACCAGTCTTCGGCATCTGTCATGATTGTGGGGTTAGACAATGAATGTGTCTTTGCCTAGGCAGCCTATAAACAGACCAGGTAACCTGATTTATTGAGGGCTGGCCACAAATTGTGGCTCCAGAATAAAACAGTTCTAGCTGCGACAACTTTATTGCATAGTTTGGGCAATTTTATTCTGACTCGACGAAATTCCGATGAGAGAAATTCAGATCTAAGGACTCCTGTTGAATGTTGTATGCACGGTGTTTCCAGATTTAGCAGCATTTTCTCAATTTGGCTATTTTTGTAAATGTTTAACAGTTTTTTCATGATAATTGAATTTGATATATGTTTTCATGTCACTGATTTTTGTTTTATTAATTCCTGTCTCATTTTTGATATTATGACTTATATTAATTATCATTTTTAAAGGTCAGCATATGGCCCCTTGCTACTGGCTTTGGTGCAATGGCATTTTAAATCTGGTCAATGTAAACAGTCAGCCTTCAAAGACTACCGGGTGTTTGGCCTGTTATAAAGGATGCCTAGGTCTTTGCCAATGTTCTCTTAGTCCATTCCTAGATGATAATCAATCCATCTTTTCTTCTGCCCACCCGTTTTTCACTTCCTTTTTACTGCAGCTTGTAATAGTTTTAGCAAGACCCTGGATCCTGTTAGGTAGCCCCTGTTGTCCACTATGATATGGCAAATTATGGGTTTATTTTTTTTCGTTTTTTTTTTTTCAGTTACTTGTTCAAATTGTATGCTACATAAAAGATGTCTGAATGTTAATCTTGCTTATGCCTTCCTGTATCAAAGCGCTTGAAACAGTCCATTCTTTCCCTGATATAACAGAGTTAAACAAAGAAATATATTACCCGCCTCTCCCCGCCCCTCTTAAAATAATACACTTTTGTGTAGCTCAGAAGAAAACAATTATAGGTGCAAATGAATGGATGAAAAGGCACCGTGTGTCAAACATAAAATGCCATATGTCATGCGCCCAGGGCAAATGAGTCGGAAGTCGCGCCGGGCAATTTCGAGTTACGGCCGTTTTTAACTATTTTCCGACCGAGATATGAAAATTTTTATCCTTTTTTTTTTTCCACAAAATGAAAATTGAATCTTTTCTAACCTGAAAAGAAAAATTTGGTATTTCAGTTGGAAAATAGTTAATAACGACCGTAATAACGGTAATGCGATCGCATGGTGCGACTTCCGACTCATTTGCTCTGGGTGCAAGACAAGTAAACATGCATAGTCAACAAGACCATCGTGAACAACAACCAGCACAGTGGTCTGACCAAGGCTAATATGTACAGCAGTCAACAGGCAAAGGGAAGCCACAACAGCAACGTCAACCACACATAAGGTAACAAACAGAACAAGTCGGGGGGTGTGCGCGGCGAGGGGTGGGAGAGCATCGCCGAGCACGGCCACTACCTCCACATCATACTGCCACTTCTGATTGCCACCCATGCCGTGGCACTGAAAGAGTTTGACTGGACCACCTAAACTGGACACATCTAGACACAGATCATCTGTCTGAATGGTGTCCTTGAAGGTATAGGAAAACACCTAGAGGGAAAAGGTATGGGCAGGTTTTTTTCAAATCACAAGTCATGAGATGGCCGCTGGCATCTTTTGAAAATATTGTGAGGTTGAAACAGATGAAACATGAAATTGATTTTCATGATTTCCTTGAGGATATGTAAAAGACCTAGTGGGAAAAGATGTGGGCATTTATTTTTCAAATCCTAAGTTTTGAGATGGCCGATGGCATCTTTAGAAAGTGTGATGGGGTTAGCAAAGGTAAAACTGAGAATGATTTTCATCGTCTCCTTGAAGGTATACAAAAAGTTGTAGAGAGAAAATATCATTGTAGTCTCTTTTTTTTTTTTTTTTTTTTGCATCACAAGCCTGGAGATGGCCACTGGTAAACAGGATGAACTTAGCAAAAGAACAAAGCTGGGATGTCAAACTGTTTTCACCTAAAAAGTCAGAAAATTTTGTACGCATCTCCCCCCCTCTCATATTTTATCACTGCGATTGGACATTGTCCGGTTACATAGGACACTTCAAAAATCTGGGCTTTTCATATTAGGAGAAGTTTGCATTGCTTTGAGAGAACTTGCAAGCTTATACAGGAAGCTTGGAGTGGAATTATACGATTATACAACTTGTAGAAATTTCAAGAACTTGAAAGACCCCCACGGGCAGTGCTGTCATCATAATCACCGAGCGTAACTCTAGATCTAGATCGTGGACAGTTGCCCTCTTACATCAGTCTTTCTAAGATTAATGGGCACATTATTTGTTGTTGTCCACATTCTAATGTGCTGATTTTCCATTACTACTCGACAGCATGTTGGTAGACATCATGAACCAAGCGCTACGACTTTCATTTCGATCTTCAAATTGTTGCCAAACATCGGTTCGACTCTTATCCCGAACATGCGCAAGAGTCTATCGAACTTCCAGTTTCATCTGCAGGACTTGTATCGCATTAAAAATTATTATTAAACTGCGACTGCTCTGTGGACTCAGCAAAAGTCGGCAAGCTGATCAGCCAAAAATAGAAAAGTCGGTGACGACCAAAAAAGTCAGAAGTTTGACATCCCTGATAGAATGAGACTGATTTTCATTATCAAGAGGTTCAACCCCAATTTTCTCTTATCTATCACAAACTGTTGATCTCTTGGTTCTGATTTTATCATAATTTTAAAGGTAAATGACGCTGGAAATTTGTCTATCACTTTAAAGTTATGTAACTGATCCTTTTCAGTAAATTGGGTTGTTTTTTGGTTTTTTTTGGCCACTCTCAAGATCGGAAATGTTCTGTCATGTGAGTCTTTCATGGTTCACAGCAAATGCACATAAATAAATTCCTGTAGTCTCTTCTTGAGTATACTGATATCAAGAGGCTAGACAAATAAATGATTAAATGAATGAATAAATAAACAAAAAATAAATAAACAGAATGGTTGAATGAATGTGTGGATGAATGAACAAATGAATGAATGCATGAATGAATGAATGAATGAACTCATGAATAAATAAATAAATAAATAAATAATAAACAATTTTTTAATCTCAAAAACATAAAAAGAAATTATCTTTTATTTTCCATCAACAAACGCTAGGTGCAGAGTTAATGCCAGTTCAGTATCGCCTAAGTGCCTTGGTTTTGAAGCATGTATACACTGTTTATAATAATAATAAAAAAGAAAAAATTAACAATATTTTTCTACGGGACACCATATGCTGTGTTGCTACTTGTGAGAAGAGAATAAATAAGATGACATGAACGCTGTCTTACTAAAAATGCATATTTCCCTAAATTTAAAAAAAAAAGAGCTCATAACAGCTGATTAAACCAGAATATAAGTTAAGTTGAGGGGGGAATGTGAGGCGAAATGCAAAAATTGTAAAAGTGGCTTATATTTCAATGTTTCTGGGGAGTAGATGATACCCCTACAGACAAAAAACAAAAGATAAAACATTGATATTGCACAATCAGTGGCAGCCATGAAGGATTTCAAGATTAAAAATTTTATAATCTCAAAATCTCAAAACATCTGGAAGATGTTGCGAAAATTCTTCTCGTCTATCGAATGAAAATGCATGCTGTACCTAATGATCTTTTGCTTTGTCAGTATAGTGGTCTCCGCCTGAGAACCCGCTGCCTAAGAGCCCACCTCTGCTGTGAAATGTATTTTTTTCTTTTTCTGTATAATTTAACCCTCTAAGAACCTGCTCCCAAATAAAAAATTTGCCTAAGAGCCCGGTGTCGGGCCAAGACATGCGAGTATTTATGGCTTATGTTCACATCATACTGTCCGGTCCACTTAAGGGAAATGCTCAGTACTAAATGTGCAGTGAAATGGGGAAGGGGTGGAGTAAACAGGTAGATAAAGGAGTAGAAGTGATGGCTGATGTATGATTATATAATCAGGCCACATTGTGGGCTAATCCACGGCGTAAGCATTTCTTTGTTTGACAACACCTGGGAAGCACTTATGACTGGCTCTGTGGATAAGGAGGGATAAGTTTGGCCTCCTGACTGGTCAGCTGTTTTGCTACTTTGGTCAGTCTGGCTAGTCATTCATGTGATTATCTGTAGGGTAACATAGCAATATCACGTTTTCATTCAACAATGATACCGTAATGTGAAAACTCATTCAACGTTTAAACGCTGGGCTGTACTTATGTTATAACACGCTAAGAAAGATCAGGAATTGTTGGATAAAAATTTAAATTATAATATACACACACTGGGAAGAAGGCTGTGCTTATTCGCATAGTAAAATCTTTAACTAATGGTAATGATCAATTAATCATAGTAATGAATACAATCTGTGGTCAGACGGGTTGCGTAATTTTTCAATCCACATAAGAACCTGTCCACCTAAGAGCCCGCTTTTCTTTTTTTTTGTCTCCCGGCGACCAGGTTCTTAGCCAGAGACCACTGTACTGGGTGTATGTTTGTGAGGTATTTTCATACATCGGAAGGACTTTTTTTTTCCTCCAAATTATTTATTCCATAATTTTATAAATTTTGGCTCATAACACATGCAAAATTCATATTTCACACTTCAAAATTACCTTATCGGATAAGCTAACATCAAAACTGACATGTGCAAATGTATGAAGGAACTTATCTGTTATAGTTTCTGCGATTTTGAGATCATAAGATCATACAAGAGGGAACAAATCTTAATGTTTTAAAATTGCCACAAAAGTTATGTTTTGTACTTGGATGCTCCAAAAATCTTAAAATCATTCAATCCAAATATTGCTCTTAAAGGTAGGAATGTTGAACTATAATATTTGAATAAAATCTAAAGATGCCAGATCCAATTTGTCTCATCCGCAATGTCCCTTAACTTCCACACACAAAATTGTTTGGAAACATCTTTCAAGATCTACAGTTTCACGCTCAGTTTGCAAAAAGGGACACTGGGGCGGGGGGGGGAATCACTTATCTATCTAATAAGGAATCTATTTCTCCAGGCTGGCACTGGCAGCATAACATGATGCTTTATGATACCTCACATCCCTTGATCTCTTCTGTCTTCACCGAATTTAATTTAATAAGGTTGATATTATCTAGCTCCTGTATATAAACCAATGCCACTGTAGCACAAAACATTGTGATCTTTTGTAATTCATTTTTCCCTCCAAATGATTATGTCCTTTTTTTGTTTTTTTATTCCCCCAGATTCACGTCACACGACCTGTGAAATGAGTCGGATGTCTATTATTCTTATAATATATGTCGTCTCTCAGTCCACAGAAAGCAGGATAATCTCGGCCTTCAGAGCCTGCCTTGTTTTCAGTGAGAAGAAATAGAATTTGGAAATTTGGAAATTTTGCCCAGACAGAGTCATCTCCACCTACTCTTCATCTAATTTTTTACTACCAAGGGTTTCTTCAATTTGTGTAATGTATACATTCAGC
>JBCEWB010578884.1:0-18302 GCA_039654565.1 Peronia peronii | reverse complement strand
ATAAAGTAGTTTTTGAAATTTTAAGACTCTACGATTAGTGTTTTTTTCAAGATGGCCGCCGTTTCCATGGAAACCATTATTTTTTTTTTTTAAATTTGAAAGTGAAAAACATCTTTCCCAGTCAAACATGTCAAAGTTTCTCTTCTTAGTCTGGTGAAATAACAATCTGAAATTTTCACCCGCTTACCCCCTTAAATTTTCAAAAACTCCATAACAGCATCATTTATTACTGACGTTTGAGAATGTGAAATTGTTTTCTCACATGAAATACAGCATGTTTTGGGCTTTCAGTCCCCTAAAGCCATGCCTGCTTGGTTTCGTACATAGCTCTTGAAGTTGAAGAGGCTTGACTTCTTATCATCTGCTGATTTGATTGTCTTTTCTTTATAACATAATAGATGATCTTTGTCCCCTGTTGAAAGCTGGGTATCCCATATTTCTTATTGTTATTATTTTTTTTTCATGAACAAGTTCAAAAGTTTGAACTCATTGCTCAGACTTCCAGTGGTGGTGGTAATGTTTTCAGTTCAGGGGTAATACCAGAGACAGTAACTTCCTAGAAATATAGTTTCTTTTTTCATCTGTTCTTAACTAGTTCTTTACAGTATATAGAGATACCATAAATCTTTGGGATGGATAACATCCCATTAATGTAATATGAAACTGCAGTAGAAATACCAAAGCAATTCTGTTGTGAAACGAGAATGACCATATGTACGGGCCTACTGAACATGAACATGCCAATGTTCTCCTAAATATTCTTCTTCCCTCTTTTGAATTAGTTTTGAACAAAAATTTGTTTTTGCTTTTTAAACACTAAAGGTGGCGCATATATGAATGTCAATAAGTGAAGCTGTCAGCAGGTTTGTTCTCAGTATACAGTGCTGTAGAACATAAACTGGTGGTGAACTTTTTGCCACATGTGTTTATTTAAAGATCATACTCAGGATATCTCCAAATACCTTTGCTTCAGTCTGATTTGTTGGTGTATGTTTTTATTGATCCCTCCAAATTTCACTCAATTTATTTGAAAAATGAAAATTTTGTAGCAAAATATGAAAGACATATTTACATTTTACTGCAATTCATCTTGGCGAGCCCAGGCTAAACGTTTGGTATTTTTTGGCAATGTGCGGTACCAAAGGGTTAAAGGTTTGTTGACATTTACTTGTTTGAATCTTAATCTAGGTTTGTATTTGACTGACTGTCAGTGATAGGAATACAAAGTGAAAATGCCACCTTTTGAGGCAATCAGGCCAAGCTGAAAGCAAAAGAAATATCCAACACAAGATATTTTGGGTGTGTTTGTGTTGCATTTCTTCAGGTGTACGATATAGAGGTGAATAAGTAACAACCGCTGTACAATAAAAAGGCGAAGATTTAACTTCTCTGCATGACAAAGGGGCAAATTGGTCAATAAATTATCTTACTGATTCACCCATTTGTCATGCAAAGAAGATACATATTGGCCTTTTTGTTTTACAGGGGTTGTTACCTATTCACCTTTTAGTTGTACAGCTGACAATTTATAATGCAGTTCATTTTATGCATTTGTCACATGCTTGGGGTATCTGTCTTCTTTTCCTTCACTGCATTTTTGTTCCAAACTTTGTTTCCACAGGGTCCAGAATTGTTGCGTAAGTTTATTGGTGCTAGTGAGCAGGCAGTCAGAGACCTGTTTGTCAGGTAATCACATTGATCTGTCTCGTTCTCTGCATTGTCTTGCCCCTTGCTCTTTGACTTTGCTGTTACACACATCATACCAGGGCGTGTATATGTGTCTACATGAGAGTATGCTTGAGAATGTGTAACAGTCCTTTTGCCTGTCTATTGTGTGTACATGTCTGTATATCATGTTATGAATTTGTACGTATGTTGTTGCCCCTGTTTGTTTTGAGGCATATTTCGTGTGTGGGTGTTCAATATTTTGGTTCTGCTGTAAAGCGCTTCGAGCCCTCCAGGGGTGAGGCGCTATATAAATGTCCTTTATTATTATTATCATTACATGTCTATGGCTTGACTGAAACCTCAAACGTAACTTTTGTCTTATGATTGTGTACATGTCTTGCAGCCAGTCAAAATGAGTTGTATGTTGATTTTCCACCAAATTGAATTATAACTATCATGTAACACTTTAATTCATACAACCTTCCATGTAATGAATGGTTTGACCTCGCTAGAGCTAGACCATAGCTAGAGATACTGCAGACTGAGGAGACAGGATGATCCCTTGATGTCGGCTAAAATCAGGAGAAAAATCTGCAGAGATAAACTTAGATCTACATATTCACCCCACAACATTCTGACATCTTTATAATCTGCCCACAAGAGCAGATGATTGTTCAGAGATGATTGTGTTTTTTTTTCAATTTCTGCAGTATAAAAACATTGACAAAAGGACATCTTCATCACTTTCACCCCCCGATTTCTCTGTTCTTGTCCAGCGACAAGTCGACTCACGACTTATTCCGATTGGCTGCGAGACACATAATAATATATTCAGTCCATATATTATATATATAACGTGTGCATAACTATTCTCAGTTGTATTGGTCATATGGGTTGATTGAGATGGGAAAGCTGACAAGAGCTGTGGGTTTACATAACATGTGTGTGCATGTATATGTGTCTGTGTGTGTGGATGTTAGTTTGTGTCCATGTATACCTCCATATGTTCAATGATATTGATCTCAAGTCTTGACTAATACCTTTCTGTATAAGTTTACATTAATGTGAAAGCACGTGTATGTGGGTATGGAGACCAATTGTATTTGTGTCTACATGAGCATAAAGTTTATGAATATGAACTTTTCTTTGTCCTCTCCTCAGAGCTCAGAGTGCCCAGCCCTGCATTCTGTTCTTTGATGAATTCGACTCCATCGCTCCTCCGTAAGTTCTGCGTTTTGTTCTGTTCTACATTACCAAATGAAGTGTAATGAATTAAAACAACTGCTGCATATCCAGTTGGGGGAATCAGCGCACGATGCCATTAATCACAAGATCAGTATGTGTTCTGAAAGTACCAAGCTTCATGTCAGTAACGGAATTTTTAATTTGTTCAACCCTCTAAGTCATTTTCAGCAGCTCCCAGTTTTGCTCCTGTGGTCTCTAAGTTGTTCTGAGCATCAGGTAGCTGGACTGGACTTTTCTCTAAATCTGGGTCCACATGTGAAGAAGAGCAGGATAGACTCAATTAAATGAGATATTCCAGTTGCACTTTTTCACTTGTGGTAGAAACTTTTGTCTCACAACCAGCCAGAATGAGCTGTTAGTTGCCGGACTCGAACAGAGGAAATACGGATTGAATGTGATTTGTCTGACGGTGATGTTGTTATATTGCATAAATTGAAAGAACATTCATCTCTGAATAAGGAAATATGTCTTGCACCCAGGGCAAATGAGTCGGAAGTTCCGCCGGGCGATCTTGAGTTACGGCTGGTTCTAACTATTTTCCAACTCAGATACCAAACTTTATACCAAAATATTTATTTTTTTCAGGTTAAAAAAGGTTAAATATTCATTTTGTGAAAGAAGAAAAGAAATAAATTTGATACCTGAGTCGGAAAATAGTTGGAAACGACCATAGCTCAAAATCACCTGGCACAACTTCCGACTCATTTGCCCTGGGTGCAAGACATGTTGCTTTTATGTGCAAGTTTTAGTTATATCAGGAAGCTGTGAAGTGAATGTATAAATTTATGAGCTAAACTGTTCATTTCACCAATTTTTCTCCTGATTGAAGCCAGTGCTGAGGTGCCATCCCATACTCTTCAATTTGCAATATCTTCTGGTGACAGTCAAGCTAATTCAAAACTTTTTTTATGTGAAAGTGTATGAATTAAGATTTTTTACGATAGTTCATAACAGTCTGATAGGAAATTGACTGGCTGCGAGACGTTTCTCTTCTGTATATTTATTTTGTTTTTGCAACTTTGTGAATTATAAGCCTGTTTAACTTATCTATTTTGTCGCTGGAAGAGTCAATGGTTTTCTTTCATAATTTTGAATATATTTAGTTAAAAGCACAATGTATTTTTCTTTTGTATGTTTCTTTCTTTTTTTGCTTTTTATTGCTTAATCTTTGCTCCGACTGAAATTCCTTGATCACATTACACGGTTGCTGTCAGAAGAAAAAATGTTTAACTCCTCGCATTTGTGAAGGAAAAGTGATTCAAAGGCCGCATGTGTAGCAAACTGTGTACAAGACCAGTTAAAACTTGAGAATAATAATTTAGTCTTGGATCAGTCGTGCACAGAATTTGTTGGACAATTCTTACCCAGAGATGGATAAAATGATCTTGAGTATAGAAAAAACTGTGATTTATGTTTGCCGTTTGGCTCACATTTGTGTATTCATCATGGTCCATCCCACATTGTAGGATGCCTTTGTTTACCACATGATACTTCTTAATTCTGAATAAGCTGACATATACTTTCATCCTTTCCTCTCATCAGTAGTCATCATCAATTGAGATTTATCAGATCTGTTGCCATATCAGTGCTTAAAGAATGTGTCTAATTTTATAGTTTGAATTTGAATTTTATCTGATCAGCGTATCACCAGATAAGTCCAAACTCAATCTTGTTTTTCAGGATATGGTCATTGCTATTGTACACAAGTGCAACTTAACTTACTAAGCCTGACTAATAGTGTCTATAACGATGTTCCCTGTGCATTGATGAGCATCATACCCCTATTTTTTTTTTTTTAAATTGTGCGTCTGTTCATAGCCAAAGATTACGCTAAATGGGAATCTAGACTGTATGTTGAATAACTAGAGTCATTTCCCTTTATTATCGACCTTGTTTCATTTTGTTTCGGCCAACGGTTATGACAGTATGAATTTTTTAGTGGATATCTACTATTCTGGTTTTTTGTCTATATGAGACGCAACACAATGAAATCAGGCACTTGTCAAACTGAGGCGAGGGGAGAAATCATGTGTTTTTCAACAGTGAACGAATTTTTAACGTAATATTTTTTTCTTCACAAGACCCTTCAATATCAATCTAACAATATATTTCGGAGTTAAATTTGCTGAAATAGATTGACTAAAGGCCCCAAAACTGCAGTTAAGCGGCATTGGCTAACAAAGGTTAATAAAGATTTACAAAAGTGATCGGCCATTTTCTCACTAAATTGAGCTACAGCAACAGATCACCCCCATCATTTTTAATTGCCAATAGCTCGACTTCTACTGAAGGTAGGACAAAAATTTTTTCACACACAGAAAGGGAAATGGATAAGCTTAACTTTGGTATCAATAACTCCATATGCTCAAAATTTGACGAGAGCCTGATTTCATCGTGTCGCATCTCATATATACTTGTATTTTTAGTTCAAAATAATTCACCTTTATTGTGTTGAGTAGGATAATGAAGTTGTCTTAGATGTGTGACAACATGTTTATTTTCTTGTCACATGTGTTTTGTAAGATAACACAAAGTCTCATTCAACAGGAAGCAAGAGTTTCTTTTCCCAGATTTGTGTTAAACATAGCCACAAATCTCCAGGACCCAGGCAATAAGAAGAAGAATTGGTCCAGACCTCAGGGCTTAGTAAGTTGAGTGTCCATAGTTTTTCTTATTCCATTCTGTGATTCAGTTTTGTATTTGTTTATCTTTTCTGTCCCTCCACCAGGCGAGGACACGACAGCACCGGTGTGACAGACAGAGTGGTCAACCAACTGCTGACCCAACTGGACGGTGTAGAGTCCTTGAAAGGTTAGAGTGGCAGAAAACTGGATACTGTGTTATAAATTCTTTGTCTTCGTTGCCTTTGATAACACTACAACTAGCACTTTTTACCTCTGTGCAGATGGTCAAAGCAATCTGTATTCTGCATGGATGCCGCAATGGCCCTCACTTAGGTTGACCATCCTTCCGTGCTCCAGTACTGCTTTTAATGACTCAAATTACCAATGTGTGGCCTTTGATGTCATGTTGTAATTCTTTTTCTTCTCTTTGCCACTGTGTAACGAATCATGATCGTGCATGCGAGATATACGCAAGCGTGTGTTGATCGTAATTGTGTGCTGGCCCATGCCCATGTGTGTTGTGTGTGATGAAGGTCGTAGTAGGCACGCCAAGATTCGGGAAGGGATTCAGGCGGGTTTAGTTAGACCTTGTATGCATGAAGTATGTCACGTATGCCAGTGCCAGCATGTTCCATATAGTTCGAGTAGGAGAACGTTTGGGTCGAGCCAGCGTATATATAAAGGCTCGGCCGAAGAGCAAGGATAGAGAGGAGAAGTGGAATGCAGTGAGAACTGTGTGCACTGGAGTTAGACAGCTGCCCTGAAGTTTGTATTGTTATCAAGCATCTGCAATAAATTCTGCATCATTTCGACGTCGAGGACTCTTGTTCTTATTTCTCCATTACTGTGTGCGCCTCATCCGCATTCACCGCCTGATCACTACTTACAACGTCACGACTAACACCCACTCACATTCAGAAGTTCGTGACACACTGCCTTTGGTGTATATGTGATATATATAGCTTTTTATCTACCCACTTTTGGACGTTTTTTTTAGAGAGAGCTGGACACTTATTTACAATGTTCTACATTTCAAATTTTTTTTTCACTCAAAGACCGATAATTATGGGAATATAGATATGAGGGACTTTGTTCATCATGCCCTTAGTTCTGTGTTGTTTTGTTGTTTCTTTTGTTTGACTATGGCATTATACCTAGCCTTTTTGTCTGGTCATTTTTCTGTCTGATTGTCACAGATGTTCTGTCATTTTTCTGTCTGACTGTCACAGGCGGCTGCCACTTTTCTTTCTGATTTTCACAGATGGTCTGCCATTTTTTTGGCCAGTTGTTACAAGTGTTCTGTCATTTTTCTGTCTGACTGTCACAGGTGTTCTGTCATTTTTCTGACTGTCACAGGTGTGTACATGTTAGCAGCCACCAGTCGACCTGACCTCATAGACCCAGCCTTGTTACGGCCTGGACGTCTGGACAAGTGCCTGTTTTGTGCCCTGCCAGATTCGGTAAGAAAATACACACCTTTACAAATTGTGCACTCTTTGCCAGTGTGACAGACAGCAGGTCTTTATATTCTGCTGCATCCATCAGCAAGTGATAACAGGAGTCAGTTGTAAGGAAGTGGATTGATGGAATTGTATAATTTCTGCCCAATCCACAAACCAGATAAAAGACTAGATGTTTTTTCTGTAGTTAAATATATTCGAAAAAGGATCTCATTGTTTGTCTGTTTATACAAACTACATCCAGTTCAGAGTGTTTTGAAGTGTTCATAGCCTTATGCTATTCAGAACTGTCCAGATCTGTTGTTTTATGTTTATGAAATCAGATCAGATAGGTGACAGTGAGATCACTGCTCTACTATTATGACATAAGTCATTTTCACCATTTTGGAGGCATTGAGAAGAAAACTGAGATGGCAGAAGTTATTAAATGAGCTATGCCATTTTGATTCTATTGAATCAATACATAATTCTAGCAGTGCATTTCCTTTTTTTTTCAATGACTTTATCTGATAGCTCTCAAGTATAAGTCTGACTGATACAATTATTGTAGGGCTGTGACAATATGCCAGTTATAAGCTGTGATGAAGTTTAATATTTATTTCTGATCTTGTCTCATCCAGACTGAACGGTGTTCCATCCTGAAAGCACTGACAGCAAAAATGTGTCTGTCCCCCGATGTGGATTTGCAAGAGGTGGCCGATACCTGTGAGAACTTCACAGGAGCTGATCTGAAAGCCTTGCTCTTCAATGCACAAGTGAAGGCCATCCACGAACAGATAGCGCAAAACCAGAGTCTCAACGACAGTGTCGTGAGGATCAAAGGGGATGTCACCCAGTGTGTGGCTATCCGAAGAGAGCCAGGGCAGGTGGAGGACAGTATTGTGCCAAAACTTCAGCTGTCAGTATCTAGGTCATCCATCAACAGCTCTACGGAAAATGTGTCACTATCAGATGAACTCAACACTTCAAGAAGCTATGAGAGCCTGCAGTCACCGAGAGACCCAACTAGGAGTGAGCCTGTATCTCCCAAATCGAAACTGAATTCGACTGAAATCCATGAGGACCATCAGGAAGATGGAGACCAAAAACATCAGAAGGAAGTGGACCAAGTTGATGAAGACAGCGGAAGTGCACAGAAAGTGGAAAGTGGTGACGGACTGGCAGAAGCAGTGGATTGTCAGAGAAAAGGGAAGCAAACAGAGAAGAAACTGGTTCGGCAACCAGAGATCCATGGACCACAGGAAACAGATCACCACGAGGATAAACTGGCTGAACAACTGAACCTGAAGTACATTGACGAGGTTGACAGTCTGGTGTCGTCAAAACCGCTTAAACTAGTTTCTCCTGAAGAAGTTGGCTTACCAATAAAACAGCAGTTGAAGGGTGCTTCTGAACATGGGGCACATCGAGAGCTGGAATCAGAAATAATCGAATACTTGAAAAGCGCAGGGGATGGATACTCCCCGAGCCCCAAAGCCTCACCATCCAGGAGTGATCTGGTGCAGTCACAACAGAAAGCTGAGCAAGTACCCATGGAGAAGAGACAGAGGAAACAACTCAGTGCTGACAAGCCACAAGAAACCGTGGCCATCAGAATCTCCAAAAGTTCGACCTCGGACATGGAAGAAGCCCTGGCTGACCCAGCCAGTACCTACCCACCCACCACTGGGAAGAGAAGGAGAAGAACAGCTGAGAGGTCACAGAGTTACACATCAGGTAAGAGGTTGGGAGATGTGTACGTGTGTGTGTGTGTTTTGTTGAGAGTGGAGGAGGGGGGGGGGGAGATGAATCATCAACAGACGCCGTCATCTTACACTTTATTTTTTCATTTTTTTCGATCTTTCTTTTCACTATTGTGTCACTATCTCTCTCTTCTCTGTCAGTCTCACTTGTATCCCCGAGATCACCACTTGTAGGAGGTTGAAAGGCGTAAAAAGACCATAACTGCAAGCTCTCTCTCTCACTCTGTCCCTTTCTTCCTCTTTTGCCACTGTCTCTCTTTCTGACTGTTTGTTAGTCTGTGTGCTGCTCTGTGTGTCTCTCCTTCAGTTTGTACTAGTCCTGTGACACCTTTTCACTGCCTGCAATCTTCATATGTTTCGCGGCCAGTCGAAATGAGATGTAAGTCGCTGGGCTAGAACGGAAAAATTGGGCTTTGAATGTGATGAGGGGGTCACATCGAATTTTTTTTAATTGCAGAAATTGAAAATGCATTCATTTCTGAACAAGACAGCTTGTTCTTGGTCTTACCTTCGATTTATAAATATTTCTTCATTAAAATCGGGTTTTTGTGAGGCAGACATATAGATTTATGCGTTTGAGCGTTCATTTAAACTTGATTTTTCTCGGAATTACGGTCATTGCTGAGGGGTCCCCCTTGTCTTTTTAAACAACTGCAATATCTCTGGCTAGAAAAAAGCTAGCTCAAAACTTTTTTCGCCACCTGAATGGGTATGAAATAAGCTTTCATATGATACCAAAAACCCCATATGGTGAAAAATCGACATACGTCCCATTTTGACTGGCTGCGAGACGTATGTTAATCTAGACTTCTTTCTTCCTACTTTATCTCTCTCTTTTTTTGGATCCTCCCTTTTGGCTGCATTCTTTCCTGAATTACCTGTCGCCACGGTCCACTTTCTGCATATGGAGCATTTTAGCAGTTCTTAGCTAGAGTGAAAAAACTGTTTTATAGATTTAATTGTCGTGGTACCGTGATAAAAATAATCATGTAGTTATATGTTCTCATGGTATGTATCATATTCAGAAGAATTCGTCAGTGTTCCCATGAAATTATCCTTTCACATATAGCACCGAAATGTTTTCTATGCTATCCATACATAGCCGCAGCTTCGCCCATATACAAATACCATTTTCTAGGATGTTTTTTGTTCAATGTTAATGTATAGCCACCACCGCTTCAAACATAGGTGCATTTCTGTTAATAAAAAGGTTTGAAGTTAACAGAGGATGTAGAGAAGAGACTGTTTTTCTACACCTTTTTCTATATATAGGTTTGCCTAATATTGGTCTGTATGATGACACTGACAGCAAATGGCAGCTGTGATGTGAATTTGATCATTTATATCATCAGCTTGAGATCTCTGATTCTCTTCCTTTCTTTTTTGTGAGTCACTCTTTCTCATTTTTTGTTTTTGGTGGGAAGAGGGGAGTGGGGGGGGGGGTGTAAGGCTCCCATACATCCTCCTGTAGGGAACAAATGAAAGATTTGAAGTTTGTTTGTGTAACAATATATGTGAAAAAGAAGTCAAAACTTTAAATAATTATATAGGGTGTCCACCAAAACACTCTTAACCTTTTCAGGTCACGCCGCCCTTGTATTGAGTGGCACCAGTTGCAACCTGTACTGTTGCATCGCGCGAATCTTGAGCGCACTGCACTGCAACTCTCCACTTCACGCTGCGCGAGTATTGAGTTTCAGAGTTTCATATTTTTTTTATGTTGTAGCATTGTGCATTATTTTTTTTTAAGTAACATTACTATGATATCACATTTCATCTGGCCAAATATGAAATAAAGTGAGTCACAAAAAAATTTGTTATTATGTTTTGTACGTTGTAAGAAAACGTCACCTCAACCCAAAACGGTGCGTTTACAGGGAATTTCTATCCAAAATCAGTATGTCAGGAGGGAATTTTGGGTATGGGCATGGCATGATGTGAAAAGGTTAATTTCAAGAAGTGACAATATCTTAACTAATTCAGATATATTTATAAATACTATACATCTGCAACAAAACCCATAAAAGGTTTGTTAACTTGAAAACTATCGAATATATCCATATGAAATTTGGCCCACAACATCGTTGCATTAGGATCTGTGTTTCTACCAACATAAAACTGAAAAAAGTTTACCATGTTTGATGTCATTCTGAAAGGCGATAATAATTGAATAGTAAACTTGTGAAAGTGATTTTCATTAACTTGTGAAAAAAATTACAGGAAAGTTCTATGTTATATTTGTATGAAATCAGGGACTGTTTCTAGCAGACTTACTGTATAGTTTCTTTAGTTTTTAAGGAATAAAATGGTAAAATGGTCTTGAGTTTAGGAAAACTGATATATTTAGAAATGTGGACTTGAAAAATTTTTCTTAACCCTCCATAAACCACCTAACCTGCTATTGCGGGGGCAGATGGTATCATTTGCATTATCCCAAACTCCATATGCATGAGTGCGGGCCGGCTTTTACTATCCCAAAAATGCTAAGGTTCATAGACCTAGTGGTTTTTATTACAGTCTGAAGCGTGTTTTGCACTGAGGAAGTAATGCAGTGAAACAGCTGTCATTGAGGGGAATATTAGATACTCAGTGCCAGGCAGTTTAAGGTTTCATACACTGGTGTCATGTTTTGCCACTAAATTTGTGTCCCTGAAGAAGTGAAGCATTCTGGATACTTGTAGGCGTAAATTTCATCTCTTCACCGTACAGACTCAGCAAATGGGCTGGAGAGTTTGGTTCCCGACAAGGCAGCTTCCAACTCTAAATCGCCATCAGTGGAAAAGCCTGTCGCTGTGTTTACCTCCCTTGAACATGGCCTGGCCACATTGTCAGCCGAAGATGAAGCCAGATACTTGGCTATGGTGAGTTAATGGGATTGGTGTTAAGTCCATGTGTAACTACACAGGATGTCAATGAAAAAAAAAAATGCTTATGGGAGATAATTGTCAGTTTGAACATATTGCACACATGTAATTCATTCATCATTATGTAACTCCTTCATACATTTAACCATTTTCAGAGGGGAACATTTTGGGGATCAGACATAACACATTTTTGTGCCAAATTCTTCGAATAATAGGAGATTATAGATATGCAGTTGTTATGTCATGAAAGATCAACATAATCCTTGGATATTGCATGTCAAGGGAAAGGAAGTTGAATGAGCAATGGACAGAAAATGAGAAAAACAGAATTCTGAAACAAGAACATGGAGTCACAAACATTGAGGCACAAAATTTGAAGTAGGGTAAATTAATTACCAATAGATTGGTAATATGTCTGTAAACGTTTCACGGTCTGTTGATAGATCAGTGATACATCCAAAGAGAGATAAGCCTTCATCTTGCCTGTAAGTCAATAAACAATGCATTTATTGTCAACTTCAGAGTGAGTACATTTTTTAGGTGATCTTGTGACATAAATCTACTATCAGATTTTTCACATTTAAAATCAATGGTATCAGTGGACAGGGAAATGAATGTATTTGACTTTGGTGTAAAAAACAAAATTTATCTGTGAATCTTCTATGCTGAGATGTTATATTAAAAACTCAGTCCTGTGGGCCCTGGTCCTGGAAACTCAATTGTTGTTTTTTTTCCAACAAAGACATCTGAATTTAGCTCATTTCACCTGGTCATGCAGCATATCATCTTGGTTAGGATTTGGAAAAGGTGACAGCGCTGTGAGGATTGTAGTTTTTGAGCCATCAATCAGCAGTCGCTTCATAACTAATTTACTCACATCACATCAGTTTGACAACTTGTCACAACCAGGTATATTTCTCCTATTTAACAATAGGGACCTACAGGACTAGAGTGTCAGTGATTAGAAGGGTGTTCATATTACTTGGTATCCTCATCTTGACAGATTACACCAGTTTGAAAAAAAGCACCACCCATTAATTCTGGACATAATGCAATTAAAAGCAGGTGATTTTGGTTCAGATTGGTGCAATACGACATGTTACGCATATCCAGTAATGCAAACATTCTCCCAAAATGCACTGACCCTCAACACCTCTACATTTGATAGAGAAGAGGTAAGAATAAAGACAAGGATTTGAAAAAGATAAAAAAATAAAAACACAAATAAGATTGTTAGCAGTAAAAAGGAGGGCAACTCTGAATCAAATGTCAATAAGAATATTGATGGGGTTGTGCCCCTTGCATTAAGCAAACCGCTCAGTGATACGATTCAGTTGACCTGCGTGACTAGTACAAGAAACAATTGGCTCTCAGAACGTTTTAAGCCGCTCATGTCTGACTTTTTAGATTTACGACACAAAAATTCATTTACTATCCGTACTACTTATAACTTAACTATATAGTTAGACCCTATAAAAGAATACATCTTGAAAAAAACACAAATTCTCAGCTGGGATGTAAGTTTTTTTTGTGCCTCCTGTTAAATTTAGGAAATCAGACTTAGTTGAATAGAAACATACAACAGTAAATTACAAGCTTTCCCATGAGTGAAAGGGAACAGTGACAAGATTTTGTTGTTTCACATAATGTAACACTCCTCAATTCTGTAGCAAGGGGCCTACGAGGGACCAAAATGGTTTTTTTTTGTTTTGTTTTTTTAAGGAAAAACATTTTTTTTTTTTAGGAAAAACATGATTTTTTTTTTAAGCAAAACATGATTTTTTTTTTTTTAGGAAAAACGATTTTTTTAAAACAAAAAAACACGTCGAGGTTGAAAGACGTATTGCAAAATATAACAACAATTCTGTAAACACACAATGATATCTAGAATTAGTCAAAAAATTGTGTAAGTGCACATGAATGCTGTCAGCTTCCACTAGCTTTTATCATGATCTCCCTGTTTATTCATTCCTCCATGAGTCATGTATGGACCAAGGCCTGACTCATTCTCTCTGTTTTATGCCAGTGATTGCCAGAACAGAAAGCATCCTAGTGGATTTTTAACGTGTCAAAAATGCAGTTCCATAGTAGAATTTGAAGGGTTTCGGGGCAAAATGAAACATATCCAAAATTGGCATTTAAAGAAAAATGACAATTTGTTCTCCAGTAGTTAATAATTTATCACTAAGATCTAGAATTTTCTGAAGACTTTCGGGAAGGACAACTCGCGTTTGGTGAAAAAGAAAGTCCTTATATAGCACTATCACCATTCCCAGTATTGAGGGGTATAACTCTGGATTTTCAAAAATGACGTTTGTCACGTTTTGCCCTGAAATCCTTCATTTGTAAATGTGTGCTCTGCAGGTGAAGCAGATCCAATACATAACAGAAGTTTGTTTAAAGCAGTGAAAAGATCAAAGCATGAATTAACTTCTCTGTTTGCATCACTTATTTCCCTTTGCAAGAAAACATTATAGCAAAAATGATCTATGGTAATGGCATTGGTCATTTTCAGAGCTTTTTAAGATATTGATGAAAAAAAGTGTCTGTAGTACTAGCAATTTGATGAGCTGTACTATTGTTGATTCTGATGAATCAAGACATAATTCTATTGGTGCATTCTTTTTTAACGGTATTGTCATGCTCAGGCATGCTGTGACATAACAGCAGTCAAGATAACCTCCATTAGGAGGTTGAAAGACGTATATAGAATGTGACATATCAGCTGCATTATGCATATGTCTGCCTTAGGCCATTAACTGATTCACTGCTACCTCAATTTGCAGTCCTGCGCCTAAATAGGCATCAGCAATATGATTAGTTTCCTTCACTGTCCACTGCTAATTTCCCCCCCCCCCCCCCCTTTCTCTCTCTCTCTCTTTCTCCCACACACACGCACACTGCCAACTGAGAACAGGCATACCAAACCCCATCCTTCACTTTCTCACAGGCAGTAAGAATCATTGCCTGTTACTCAGTGCTACCAATTGTTCCACCAACAAGCAGATTGCCTAATTTGTGCTCTCATTGCTGGGTCATTTGCCAATCATCAACATTCTCAGTCTATCAAAAGAGTCTGTGTGTAGATGTGAAAAACTGGTAAGTGGTCAATGATTAGAACAGCAGATCAAAGGGGAAGGGGTGGTTGGAAGTGAGCTGACTTGGACGTATTACATTTGTCTTGCGCCAGGGCAAATGAGTCGGAAGTCGCTCCGGGCGATCTCGAGTTACCATTGTGTTTACCTATTTTCTGACTCAGATACCAAAATTTATACCAGAATTTTTATTTTTTTCATTTTAAAAAAGGTTAGATTTCCGTTTTGTGAAAAAAAAAAAAAAGAAAAAAATTTGGTATTTAAGTCACAAAACAGTTAGAAACGACCATAGCTCGAAATCACCCGGCATGACTTCTGACTCATTTGTCCTGGGCACAAGACATTTTGCTTTCCTGCACTTTGGACTTATCTTACTTATTCCACTTGTTAGCAGTGAAGTGGTTGACATTGAACAGTTGTGGCATTTTTAAATTTTTTCTTTCAGCATTTAGAGTTTAGTTTTGCAGTACAATTTGTGATTTTTTTGCCTATAAGGTGAAAGAGATCCAGCGGCGGGACGAGAGTTTGTTTGAAGCGGCCAATGCCAAGAGGCGAACGTCACTCCAGATGGCCTCTCGATCCACAGTCCTGGTGGAAGTTTGCCAACATCACCTGATGGAGCAGGCTCGGATCTTGCGGCCGTCGCTGACTGCACAGGAAAGAGCCAAGTACATGAGAATGTAAGAGCGTGTCACAGTCTCCTGTCATTGTCTTGGCTGTTCTGGTGTCATTTTAGTGTGTTATGTCATTGTATTGTTTGATATTATTTCATCCCATGTCATGTCTTGACATCAAGATCTCATCTGATGTCCTTGTCTTGTCTGGTGTCATGGCCTTATCTGGGTGTCATGTCTTGCCAAATGTCATTATCTTGTCTGACCTCATGATCTTATCTGATGTCATTATCTTGTCTGATGTCATTGTCCTATCTGTGGTCATGATCACATCTGACGTCACTTTCTCATCTAATGCTTGCCATTTTATCTGATGTCACTGAATTGTCTGATGCCAGTGTTTTATCTAGGGTCACTACCTTGTTTTATATCACTATCTGCCTGATCACTATCTGCCTCCCCTGATATCAACAGAAATTCTGTCCACCAGCCAAAATGCTTTGCTGTGGTGTTAATCTGTTGTCACTACATCATGTGTCCACCAGTGGTTGTGTTGTTTTCTCTGCTGTCACTGTTGTCTGCCCTACTCTCACTGATGCCTGCACTGCTGTCACTGTTGTGTACCCTTCTGTCACTGATGTCTACTCTGCTGTCACTGTTGTCTGTCCTGCTGTCACTGATGACTGCTCTGCGGTCACTGTTGTCTGCCCTACTCTCACTGATGTCTGCCCTGCTGTCACTGTTGTCTACCCTGCTGTCACTGTTGTCTGCCCTACTCTCACTGATGTCTGCTCTGCTGTCATTGATGTCTGCTCTGCTATCACTGTTGTCTGCCCTGCTGTCACTGATGACTGCTCTGCTGTCACTGTTGTCTGCCCAACTGCCACTGGTGTCTGCTCTGCTGTCACTGATGTCCGCCTTATTGTCATTGTTGTATGCCCTGCTGTCACTGATGTCTGATGTCTTGATGCTGTTGTCTGCTGTGCCATCACTGTGTGACTTACTATTCTGTTATTATCATCTGCCTTCTGGTCAGTCTGTCAACTGTCTTACTGTCACTGACATCTGCCCTGTTGTTACTGATGCCTGCCCTGCTGCCAACTGTGTCTGCTCTGCTGTCACTGTTGTCTGCCCTACTGTCACTGATGTCTGCCCTGCTGTCACTTGTCTGCCCTGCTGTCACTGTTGTCTGCCCTGCTGTCCCTTATGTCTGCTTTGCTGTCACTGTTGCCTGCCCTGCTGTCACTGATGACTGCTCTGCTGTCACTGTTGTCTGCCCAACTGCCACTGGTGTCTGCTCTGCTGTCACTGATGTCTGCCTCATTGTCATTGTTGTGTGCCCTGCTGTCACTGATGTCTGATGTGTTGTCACTGTTGTCTGCTGTGCTATCACTGTGTGATTTACTATTCTGTTATTATCATCTGCCTTCTGGTCAATCTGTCAACTATTTTACTGTCACTGACATCTGCTCTGCTGTCACTGATGTCAGTTCTGCTGTCAATGATATCTGCTCTGCTGTCACAGATGTCTGATGTGCTGTTATTGATATCTGCTTTCCTGTCACGGTTGTGTGCCCTACTGCCACTGATGTCTGCTTTGCTGTCACTGATGTGTGTTGTGCTATCAGTGACATCTGCTCTGCTGCCGCTGCACCATCTACTAATCTGTCCTGTCATCTGCCTTCTCATCAGTATGTCAGCTGCCTTACTGTCACTGTCACCTACTTCACTGGTCCTATGTTATTTGCCTTGCTGTGTCATATGTTCAGTCATCAGTGTGTCTGTCCATCTGTTCTGTTGTCAACCAGCCAACTGGGCTGTCTCGCATGTCTTTACAATCCCTGTTTGGTAAGTACATGATGTAGTCACATGTCCTTGGTCCATCACCTCATGAACTGTGCGAGACGCCTGGGCACTTCGTTCTGAAATAAAAATAATAATAATAATAGAGAGTATTTATGTAGCGCTTGTCCCCGTAAGCACAGGCTCTAAGCGCTTTACAATCTATTATTACCCCGACAGACCCAAAGAAGACACTCATGAACGTTCTCAGCTTCCTGGGAAGCATACAAGGCGGCTGCCTGTTAGGCGCTCAAATCATTATCAGTCTAACAATATCAATCACTGTCTATAGTCGGGTACCCATTTAAACTTGGGTGGAGTCAGGAAATGTGTGTAAATTGTCTTTCCCAAGGACAAAATGGAAATATTGAATTTGTTGTAGGTCTTTGGTAATTAAATGATCATGCAGCTGCAATTTAAGGGTTCCCAACGGACCTCCCTCAATTAGCTATCTAGTGTCAGAAGAGTGATAAAGTTATTTTACCAGACTTTACTTCCGCTTTCTCAAAATGGCGTTCCTTACTTTGAAATCGGGTCTATCACGCGATGTTTCTAAGATGAATGAGATGGCTCATTATCGTGTGCTGCAAACATACCAAACACAAAAGGCTAAATTGAGCGTGCTGCATGTTTGCCTGTTGGTTATCGAAGTTTTTTACCTATTCACCCCTGCCTGTTCCAAGCTTGGAAAAAACAATGAGGAACTGGCGTGTCCCTGTGGTCAGTCAGGCGATGCTTTGTTCTCTGTCAGAACCGTGATAAAAAGACTTAAGTGACTGATATATCATCAGCAAGAAAACGTCAAAGTAATAACAATATCAATAATAATGATGCAGACGAGAAAATCATAGTAGGAACCACAGCAGTCATGATAATGATGATGATAGTGACCCCAGTGAAGAGCCAAAGATATTGGAAAATTTGGTGTGTATCATCCGTTTAATCAATTTCAAACATTAGTGTTGTTTGTTTCTTTAGTGTAGTCTGTCTGACTTATTACTTTAAGACATTTTAATGAAATACGAATACCAATATGAATAGTTTATTTGTCCATACGGGAATAAATTTAATTATACCAGTGCAGAAAACAATTGAAACAGTATATATATTTATACATATATATATATATGTGTGTGTGTGTGTGTATA
>JBCEWB010578775.1:3927-18302 GCA_039654565.1 Peronia peronii | reverse complement strand
GGAGGAAGAAGGGGGAGGGGGGTAGGCCTATGTTTTGTTGTTTTGTTTTGTTTTTGAGGCCGAAAAAAAAGAGATGGCTCCTTACAGAAAAATAAAGGGAAGCGGATAGGGCATAACTGGAGTTTGACAGACATACAAACAGACAGACAGACAGATAAACGGGGCCTGGAGCAACGGATGGTCGACGGATGGATGACCTGAATGACAGGCAAATTGGCATGCCGACAAATTCAGAGACAGACATAGACATATTTATTGATTTCCCCGGCACCTCTTTCTCTCTCTCCCCCCCCCCCTTCTCTCTCTCTCTCTCTCTCTCTCAGTCTCTCTCTCCCTGAAGACATATAGATTGCGTAATCAAATAGAAATAGAGGGAATTTTTAGAACCAAAGAAATCATAAGCATAAAACAGCAGAGAATTGTACCGGCAGCACACAGACCTTGTGGAGAACGTCACAGATCAATATAGGGTTACTCACCATGACATCATGTATTGCTATACCATAGACGAATGGCCTGTGTGTGCAGTATAGGACCCAGCTAGGAGTGAATCACGCGATAACATCTTACCATTGATTGATCTGACGGTGCAGTGCACTCGACTATCTCAAGCGCTTGAGCACATATGCCTGGAGCCACGCAATATAATATGCACGATACAGCGGAACGTTCCCTGGCTTTAGCACATATTAATGTCAATGTGTCTAAAGAACGCAGAAAGTTTTTTTTTTTTTTTCCCCAGTACGAGACGCTTTGAGTTATTTGTTTGTTTGTTTGTTTTTAAATAAAGACGTGTGGATATAAGTATTCTATGGAAGGAAGGACGGACGGGCGAATGAGTTGGGTGGGTTGATGGATGAACGGATGTTTTTATAGGTGGATAACTGCAATACGGATGTACGATAAAATCAGTAGATCTACATGTCAGCATTGTGCTCTTCATAGACATGCACTGCACCTCGAATTCAGTCAGTGTTTTATTTTCACTTCAAATTCTCTAGTTGACATCAGATATGTAACTCGCAACTCTCCAATAGTGGAATAAATGGCTCGCCATATTGGAGGGAAAACTATTTCCGATAACAAGATAGGCCAGAAGATTGCATGGGTTTATTGTTACCGTAATCAGTGTAGTAGATGTTGATTTCGGACCGTGTATTATCATTTTAAGGGGACAATGTCTTTTGGTCAGAATTGGAAGTCTTTTTTTTTTTTTAACACATAGACTTCTAAATGTTCAAACATCTACTACACTGATTACGGCAACAATAAACCCATGCAATCTTCTGGCCTATCTTGTTTTCGGAAATAGTTTTCCCTCCAATATGGGGAGCCATTTATTCCACTATTGGAGAGTTGCGAGTTACATATCTGATGTCAACTGGAGAATTTGAAGTCGATTGTTGATATAATTATAATAATAATATTAATGGAGAGCATTTATATAGCGCCCAATCCCAAGTGACTCTAGGCGCTTCACAGTATAATGTGAAGTAATACAAAGTGATAAAATAAAAAACACATATTCCAGGTCTATTATCTCACAAAACAAAAACACTGCCATGCACTGCATCCACCCGTACACACGTCACCCACGCACACCACTAAACATGCACTCCAACATCCAGTCAATCGACAATATTGTGGTGCAGTGTATATGATTCGTAGACTGGAGATTATGACATTAGATGATGCTTGAACAGGTAGGTTTTAAGACTGCTGAATTGTCCTTCTGAACTAGCAGCTCTTAATGATTTTGGAAGTGAATTCCATAACACTGGTGCATAATTTATAAAGGCTCTCTCTCCAATTTTCTTATTTGTTTTGGATGGTACTTTTAACAAAATTTTATCACATGACCATAGTGATCTAGATGGTGTGTAGCGTTCTATCAGATTTGAAAGATAGAGAGGAGCAGTATTATTGAGGCATTTATAGCATAGGACTGCGATCTTATAATCAATCCTAGCTTTCACTGGAAGCCAATGCAATTCAATTAACATGGGGGTGACATGTTCTCTAATTGATCTTTTTATTACTAGTCTGGCAGCTTTGTTTTGGAACCTTTGCAATTTGTTTAAGTTATCATTAGTAATGTTGTTAAGAAGAGCATTGCAATAATCGAGTCTTGAAAAAATGAATGATGATATTAATATTTTAAGACTGTACTCAATCGTGACATTTGGCCGATTCTTCGTAGCTCATAAAACATTTGTTGACACATGTGATTGACTTGAGCCTCCATGGATAATTTGGAATCAAAATACACTCCAAGATTTTTTGCCTTATCACTACATGTAATAGATCCTGCCTCAGGCATATTTGTGGCATCTAGGCAGTTGTTGCTAGGATTTATCAGTTAAAATTCAGTTTTATCTTCATTTAATTTTTTAGGCTTGTTTGAGGTCATCCAGGTGTTAACAATATCAATGCAATTCCGAATTGTAACAACGAGGGATTGTGCATTGGATGGTTTTAAGGACTGATAGAGTTCCGTATCATCCGCGTACATGTGATAATTTATGCCATGGGCATTGATCTCAGAACCAAGTGGTCCTGTGTATAGAGTGTACAATAAAGGACCTAGTACTGACCCCTGAGGAACTCCGAATTTTAAAACAAACACATCTGATGTCAGCCCTTCTATCATAACCTGTTGTGTTCGGTTGAACAAGTAGGACTTGAACCAGCTCAGAACAGACCCTGATAGACCATAAAATATTGAAAGACATTCCAGAATTATTGAGTGGTCAATTGTATCAAATGCAGTGCTGAGATTTAAAAGCGCTAGCATTGATATTTGCCCCTTATCTGCTGTACAAAGAAGATCATTTTGAATTTTAATAAGAGCAGTCTCTGTGTCATGTTGTTCTTTGTAAGCTGACAGATAAAACTCTAGCAAATTATTCTTAAGTGTTTCTTAAGTTGTTGTGAAACCACTTTCTCTAATATCTTTGACAAGAAAGGAAGATTTGATATTGGTCTATAACTTTTGAGATCTTCAAGTGGTAAATTTTGCTTTCTTGATGAGAGGTATAACAAGGGCTTTTTTAAATAGGTCAGGAATTGTTCTTGAGATAAGAGATTCATTGATTATTTCAGTTAGAACAGGACACAACTTATCCAGATGTTTGACTAAGAGTGAGGTTGGAATGGGGTCTAAGGGGCAAGATTTTTGTGGGGATGATCTAATAATGTTTTTTACAATTTCACCATTCACAGGCTCAAATTTGCTTAAAAGATCACCCTGAAATTTATCATGTGGTAACATATCTTTATCACATGTATCCAAATCACTTCTGATTTTGCTGATTTTCTCTGAAAAATATTGTCCAAATGTGTTGGGGAGCTCATGTGCTTTAATGTTTTGGGGATGTTGTCTCACATTCTTTTCCCCACTTAAAATGTTTGTAATATGAAATAGTGTCCTGCTGGTGGAACATGTTTCAATCTGTTGGCTGCAGATGCTTCTTTTGATGCCGCAATCATGGCTTTGACTTTCTCATTTTCTACTTTGAATAGATCTTTATGAATTTGTAACCTTGAGGCTCTCCATCTGCGTCCTGCTCGGCGACGTTCTGCCTTTGCCTGCTTGGTTTCTGGGTTCATCCATGGTGCTGTTGGACGATCTGTGACTGTTCTTGATCTCACAGGGGGACGTTGATTCAGTAGCTCGGACAGCTTGTTGTTGTATGTTTCAACTGTTTTGGGCTCGTTCCAGGTCTTAACAATATTCTCCACATCTGCTGCAAACTTGGTGTTGTCGATGCACAGGTTTCTGCTGGTGATTGTATGTTTTACACGCCCAGGTTTTTCCACATGCAACTCGAATGAAATTACATAATGGTCAGAGACGTCTTTGTCGTCAACAGTTAAGTTTCCTATGCTGGTTGTGTTAGACGCTATGACACAGTCAAGAATGTGATTATCCTTATGGGTTGGTGTATCTATCAATTGTGTCAAGCTATAAGTGTCTAAGACAGTTTGTATTTTCTTGACATCACTTTTTTCAGAGTTGTCAAAATGTATATTCAGATCTCCAAGTAAAACAGGTAAATTTTGTTTATCCATGTGGTTGTCGAGAAGATCCTGGAATTCAGTTAAGAACTCTGATGTTTTACATTTATTTTTTTTAGACAGTGGTGGTCTATAAATAGTAATAAAAGAGATGGTTTTGCCATTCACAATGAAGCTACACTGGCAGCATTCAAATGTTGGGTAGTCTGATATTGTTTTTGATGCTATGTGCAGAGACTGTCTGGTCAACACACAAATCCCTCCTCCTGTTCTATTCTCTCTGGGGGATGGCTGGGGCATGTGTCCGGGAGGGGTAAGTTGTATCCAGGAGGGGTAAGCGTAGAAAATGGGATGGGGTCAATGAACATGTAGTTTCTTTTTGAAAGGTCCAGAATGATTTACTTACTAGCAAATTTGATTGGATTTTTTGTAGGTTTTATAATTTATTTGTACAATAGGAAATTTTTGCATTGGATATCAAAACGATCAATGCATTTTCTGTTTTGCTTCTTGATGCCGGCTGTGCTCCTGTGCCTGATTGTGGGTGGGATCTTTAAGTTTGCTTTAAATGTTCTCAATGAAGTGTCTTACAATGTATTAAATTTATCTTCATTTATCTCTCTCCAGCCCTGCTCTGAAAGAAGCCAAAGGGATCAAGGACAGACCCATTCAGAGAAAACTCATTGTTGTGACTACTGGCAGGAAGAGATGAAAAGACTCCAGTAGGAGCAAATCAAGAATATTGATATATTAATCAGTTAAAAATAATGATATACTATTGCCTGAAAAAAAATGGAAGCATACAAAAATTACATCACCTCAGTTTATGTAATTTGTTTTAGTGGATACAATGAGAAAAATATTGATTATTGTCTGTCTACTTCTGTATGACACAAGGTCAGAAGATGCCATATGTATGCATTATACACATCCTAAATACACATGAATCAAAAAATTTTTCTTGTAATTTCAACTCTTATGGCTTGACCTGCAGCTGTTGGAAGCTACCGGGGCTGGTGGTCACAAAGTCCAAAATATATGCTACTGATCATCACAAATAATCTGAAAAACAACATTGCACTTCGCAGCAAAACAAGTGAAAAATGTCATGACAAAGCAGTGTCAAACAACAACATGGTTCACCATTATAATGGCTTCATGTGACGAATTTATAATTGTAAATTGATCTAATTTTCCCCTCCTGGAACAAAATCACATTTTTAGTTAAAATAAGACACGCGACACTAAAGTCATGAATTCTATATAGTTAAAAATAAAATATTTCATGGATTGATTGTTGACCTTACATATGTATTTTGGTTAATAAATATTAAAAGTACATTGTATTTATAATTGTCCAGTGTATTGTTTGCATGTGTATGTGGAGATTTCTAGGGATTATCTATTTTATGATTTACCTGCACAGTGATTGAATGATAATTGTTATGGTTGATATACACTTTTTTTCATCCTTCCTTGGCATCTAAATCCTGACTTGGGCATAATCAAAGGATCCAAAGATTCAAAGGAAGTTGGCCATGTGCCAAAAGGCTTCCTTACTTCTCTGCGTTTCCTCTGGAGATGGTGGTCCTCTATATTTTGTCATCAAGCCAGTTAGTGCATTGATTACTTTATGCACAGTACTGCTCACCGAAAGAAATATGAAATTCATGAACCTAGAACTAAAAAGTCTCATTACAGCAATTTCAGTTTGTATTAAATATTGTTCACTGCAGACAATTTACACATACATGTACTTAAAAAAACCTCATAATTTTAATATTTACAGAGAGGAATATTTTTGATGAAGTCAAAAGAAATCCAAGATACAACATCAGTCTAATACATTATTATAGTACATAAAGATTCTCAAATTTTTACGTTAAGATTTATCTTTGTTCAGCATAAATATGGTCGCCGAAAGATCTTGCTTGCTATGAAAATTTTCAAATTCAAGCGAAAACAATTGTAAAATATGCGCACAAATGTGATAATTGAACAGAATCTCTCATTTTTCAAGATTTCCATTATGCAAGGAAAAAAATTGTTTTTTTTATAAAAAATAGACATAAACTAAGTTCTCTGTTTACCATAATTAATTTTTCTAAACATTTAATGAAAGTCTGTAAAATTACATTTTACTGGTGAATTTATATTTAATTAAATTGATAATTTTTCATGCAACACATAATTTATCTGAACATCATTGTAATGAAATAGGTTACCAAACAAATAAATAGATAATAAATACAATAGTAATGTAACAAGGAAAGAATTTATTTCCTAAAGTGACCTGTCTCAACTGTTATGGAGTTTGTATGAAATCTTTAAAAATATTATGATTGGTAAAGTTTGTATTAAATCTTTAAGACCAGTCGAGATCTAGACTAGATCTAATTGTTGTCATCCGTTTCACAAACCTATTCCTCAACTTGTAGATCTATATCTACAATGTACTGTACTTCGTTTTTTACTGAAAAGTGGAAAAATTTCAACTCATTTTTCACATATGTAGTACAATTATATGATAGAAAATATGTCAAGAGTTGCTACATCTAGATTTGCTTATACCTTGGTTTACTGCCGTCAGTATGGCATCGAAGGGGAAGAGCATCGCTTCAACCTGTGATATGCGGTTGAGCGTTGAGTCGATCCCATTTTCCCAGTTCATCCAATAAAAAAGAAATACATATATGCCTGCGTCAACTTTTCAAACAGTTTTCTGTCATTAAAACAGCCTATTTTTGGGTTGCTTTGATCCCTAACACCCTTGAATGTCGTTGATGCGCTGCCTTCTAGATCTGAGAATAGTCGTCATGATGCTGCTTAACGCAAATACTTAAAGGTTAACGCCACCCTCGAGGTTGGCGTTAAGTGTACGCAAAATTCCTTACGCAAATGCGTTAACCTAATGTACGTTTATGAATACCAGATTTCAGTTTTTGGCGTTAACCTGAGTTAACACATTTACGTTAGTTAACGCAACATTTATGAATATGGCACAGATGAGAAATTCATCATTGCTCATCATCATTATTGATAATTGCTTACAAGAAGTAACTCATGCTAACAATAATATCAGGGAAAATAACAGGGCATGCCGTCAGTTTGAACAGAGATAAAACTGTCACAATGACCCATTCAGTTCCGCTGTCAAAGGGAAAGGTGATGAGGGAGGAGAACTTGCAAGTATGTGCAATATTCGGGGGCAGAAGTTTGCTGATCAATCTGTTACCAGGTTATCAGTAATGGACTATAAGAATGACACATATTGTTTATATTGGTTATATTTTCATGGTCATAAAACTGGCCAAATGCTGTCCTAATGATGCAATATAGGATAGCAATGGGCAGCATTTTGTCAGACCAACTGGTCATCAAAGTATCATTCCAGATGATCAACCACTGCATGGACTGAAATGTTCAAAATGACATGGGAAACACCCTAATTCCTGAAAGATTTGGTCCAATCAGAGCTCTGGACTGTTTTCAGAAATGTGATGACTAATCTATATGTGGAAAAGTCTATGATGAATAGGGATGATATCGTCCCTGTAAGTTTCTAAATGCGCAAGTCTGGAAAATTGGGTCATGACGTTTTTGGCTTTATTAAACTAGAATGGGTTTCCCACACCTCCCCTATAAATATCAGATCCATGGAACCAATGAAAGTTACACTTTTTTTCACGTGATCTAAATGCACAATTCATTGTTTCACTTTGATTTATTAAGTTTTTTGTCTCTCCTGTAAATTTGCCTTTGCGGACTGACGCGTTTGGAGACTTACAGGGATGATATGTTGTATTATCTCTCAGAAATTCATTATTTTCTTTGATTTGAGTACATCTTACCCCTCTTCTTTGTAGAATGGTTGACTCCAAATGGTTATGTCTGAGCTACATCAGTGTGCCCATGTGCTGATGACTAATCAGAGGGTACTCCAGGCGTCCCAACGTCCAGTCCTTGGTTCATGTCCCAGGAGGTGCAAACAGGACATGGTAAGGGAGTTCCAGGTTCGGGCAAAGTGCCATGTGGTTTTATAACACTGAAGCGCTATGCTGGCTGTGAAGGCCAACCCGGGTCATTCTGAAGTGTTACTGGCTAATAGGGCTCTGGTGAAACTGACAGGCCTAGCAAGCCGGTGATGGATTGAATCTTGCTACAGAAAGTAAGTGAAGAAAGAAATGGACAAACCAAAACAGAAAACGACCTGGAAATGTTAAAGGACTGTGAGAAGGAATTTGTGCACTGAACATTGTGGAATCAAGGACAAAGACCCAGATATTATTGAGTTCATGAAGAAATGGAAAATATCAGTACTTGGAATATCCTGTTGCCGCCTGAAGGGAAATGGGACAACTATGTACTCACGTGGAGTGGAGTGAAACATGGAAAAGAGCCGCCCATGGAGTAGCTTTTACCATGCAACCAGACAGAGCAAAGAAGGTCCTAGAAACAGATTTTATTTTAGAAAGAATAATGATCAGGTTAAAGTGCGAGCACAGGAATGAGACTATCATACAGATGTACGCACATGCAACCACATCTACTCAGAAGAGGAGAAAGCAGAGTTCTTTGAGAAACTGTCTGGCACATTTGATTATATCATTGTCATGGGAGACTTCAGTGGAAGGGTAGGCCCAAGAGGAACACCACGGGAAACCTATCACAGCCCACACAGTGACATCATTACAGAATATAACTACATCGGAGAACAGCTGCTCGCACTTTGTGCTGAGCATGAACTTTGGATCACAAACACTTTTTATAAGCATAGACCAAGCCAAAGACAGACATGGGACAAATGGAATGACTTGGTAGTGTCGTCTCAGATTGATTTCATCTTGACAAAGGCAAAAGACAGAAGGAGCACAACAGACACTCGAGCTATCCCAAATATCAGCCTGGATACAGGCCACCGGCCAGTTATAATGACGCTGGAACAGAAAAAGTAGGGAAACAAGACAGCCAAACACAGACCAGAAGAAAGGATTAACTTGTGAGTACTCAAGGAAGAAAAAAAACAAACAAAAATTCAAAGAGGAACTTGGAAAGACCTTAACGGACATAGAGCTGGATGCCTTATCTGTGGATGAAACCTGGTCAATCTTTAAAGCATCTCTGATAGAGACACTTTCCAAGGTTTGTAGAGTGAAGAAAACGGGTCAAGAATCAGTCAAGAAAAACAATTCAGTTAAGGAAGCCATCAGATACAAAAGGAAGTTGTATAAGGCATGGGTCAGATCAAAGATGGAGGAAGATTACATCAAGTACAGGTCAGCAAAGACGTGACTGCAAAAGGGTTGTGAAGGAAGCAAAAGAAGAGTTAGGAAAAAATATGGAGAGCAATTTAACGAGCTGTGTCGACATTCGCCACGCAACTTCTACAAGAGTGTGAAAGCCATGAGACTGAGAAATGAGACATATGACCCAACAACAATTATCAATGACATGAATGGCAATTCCATCAATGAGTAGAATGATATTAAAACCAGATGGAAAGAGCACTTTAGTGAATTTTTTAATAACACCTACAGAAGTCCACAGAACCAATTCCAGTTTCACCCAAAATGCAAAAACAATGATGAAAAGCCAACCATTCTTACATCTGAATTCAACAGGCAATAAAAACCAGCCTTAAGAACAAGAGTCCAGGAACAGATGACATTATAATCGAGGCCATCCAAGCAAGTGGAGAAATATATATTACCTGGCTAATGTCTATCTTCCAAAAAGCATGGAGCGAAAGAAAAGTCCCTGACGATGGAAGAGAGCAGTCATAGTACCAATATGGAAGAAGAAAGGCAGCAAAAGAGACTGGACTGTACAGAAACATATCCCTACTAAACCACACGGGCAAAAAGTATGCCAAAGTCCTGGAACAACGGACAAAGTACAAAGTAGAACCATTAGTAACTGAGGCACAGATAGGTTTCAGAAAAGGAAAGGGCTGCACAGGTGCAATTTTCAGAGAAGTGAACATCATATTTGTGGACCAGGAAAAGGCATTTGACAGAGAGAACAGAGACAAATTATGGCAAATCTTAGAGAGAGAGTCAGCCTTCGAACTACTATTCACTCGACAATAAGGCTGAGATGGTAGGACAGACAAGACCATGACAGAGCAGATATTGCAACATGGGGCAGTTGTTGACTATAATATATTCAGGGCACTGTGTTCCAATCTGACCAACTGATATAATAACATTCTTTCAAAATCATATGCCAGTATAATGGAAAAAAAAAGTGTTTTTCCACTTCTTTATCTTTGCTGAACTCAATGCCCACATCTTATACAAAGTTATGACAACAACCAAAGGCAGAGACTCCATGGAGCACCAAACTTTTTGCAGAGAACTGGCAAAGGAGATGATTAGTCTTGCATCCAGCACAGATGTACAAGACCAGAACAAAAGGGGAAATGTCAATGATGTTGGCCACTCTTCAGAGTAACAAGGCTTTTCCCCTCGAAAATCAAACACAAGAAATCTGTGGAGAAACTTCAACAAGTCAGACTCTAAAAAAAATCCACATACACCTGTGTATGTGTTACCTGTGTATGTGTTACCTGTGTATGTGTTATCTGTGTATGTGTTACCTGTGTATGTGTTACCTGTGTATGTGTTATCTGTGTATGTGTTACCTGTGTATGTGTTACCTGTGTAAGTTTCTTTAACTGGAGCAAAAAGTAAAGTAAAGAGAAAAAATAGAATTTGGGGTGGAAAGAAATTGCAATTCTCTGCAAAGAATGTGATGTTGGCCTTTATATCGACCCATGTTTACAGCTACGTAGCATACACAGACAAATTGTGAAAGAACGTGGCACAAATTGCAGGACCAAACGAACGAGACCAATGGAGAGACAAACTTGTGAGGATGATGAATGAAGACAAACTTCAAAATTAAACCCAGCCCTTTTGAGGGCTGTCCCTCTGACAAAGTCAGAAGTACTGGGCCTCATCGTGGCGCAGAGGTGTAACATCTTCAAGAATAAATTTATTCAAGAAGATGGCTAACGCAGTACTCTGCAATTTTAGTTATAAAGAACCTCTAGTCTCTCTCTTTGAAAAGCAACCACTCACATACAAGATAAAAAATCTCCTTTCTTTGAGCAGATTTGTACTCAATCAAATGTCCTCTAAATATCAGATATCAAAGAGGGACATACAATAACATCGAGCGATTACATTTTGAATTGAGGCATCATCTTACCTCACCCACCCACTCCCCTTCTCCCACTGGGCCCCATTATGCTGGATCTCCCTCTCCCTAGACTCTTTTCCCTTTCTCAATATCGGAGATTATGTAGCAGTGATGAAACAAGTTGGTAAACTAGCTTTGGACCAGATGTTACTGGTAATGCTATGCAACAATGTTACCACATTGTCTTTCATGCAGGGCGTCTGGTTTTCTCAGGCCCTAACTGGCCACTGTCCGTTATAATAACAGGTTTGCCTGTCACAGGCTCTAGTTATAACAAGAATATTTTATTATTAACGCAAATTACATTTCAGGTCCCACATTCATTTTTGTCTATTCAAGTATTACATGTTTATATTACAACCTAAAAATAAAGGACTTGACCAATATACATGGTTCAAACATGAGCAACAAAACTTCAGTATTTTCCTTGAGAACTGATAATGGCCATTGGGACCTCCCGAGACATCTTCTTTTCCCAAGGGCAATCATTGTGTTTCTCATATGTGTACTTTTCTGAGAGAAATGTAATCAAGTTTTTTTGGTTAAAGTCAGTCCTTCAGGAACCAAAAAAAAAAAAAAAAAAATTGTTGACTTTGAAGAATCAAGTAAGACTAATACAAACATATTAAGGGAAAAAAAATAGGAATGCAAAGAGGAACTGCCAAGGGAAGAAAAATTTGCTTTAACTAGTTTAAGTATAGGGAGTTCCCTTGAAGTGGACAGCAATGTACACACATGTGAAATAGGAGCTAGTGAGAAAATTATATAACATGTACTACATTGTTATGCTGTTGTTATTCCTCTTCACTCCTTGTGGGACCCATCAATTTTAATATCATCCCTCGTTTTTTGTCCTCATTTCAAGGTTGCACCATTGACTAAGTGCGCATATAGAGTTAGATCCACATGCATTATATCCCAGTTCACAAATTTCGTAGATGAGAATGAAGAGTCCATGATATAAGAAGGAAACCCTCCCCTCCCCCCTTACCCCCTCCCACTCTTTCCTTACTCCCCTTACCCCTCGCCTCATTTCTCCACCCACCCCAAAATACAAGTCTAGGTAATGGTAAAAAGAAAAAAAAAATGTTTTTTAAATTAATACACCTTTTTAACAAAATGTGTCATTTGCACACTGTTGTTTTCTTTCTTTCTTTCTTTTTTTTTAATCATTCATAGGGGAACTGAAGTGGTCTGCAAAATACATGTATGATGCACTTTGGAACACAGAGAATTGTTTTTCTTTCTTTTTTTTTTTTTCGAATCCTTTTGTGCCATAACTTGTTCATATGCAGAAATACCAGTACATTATATTTTTTTGTCAATAATACATGTTACATCTGTATTGTTTCTTCATGGTGTTCATCTTTTGGTTGGAGTCATTTTTGGCCATTTTGAGGATATGGGAAAAAACTTCTTTTTTTTTTCTATTGTAATGTCATTACATGCAGTTGGGCCATTCAAGAAAATTTTATTCTTGGGATAATGGGTTGGCACTTTTGAGTAATTATTACATTAACATTTTTACAGTAACAGATGCTGGATAGATCAGTGGTATAAAGGGTTCATTCAATTTTAACCCGAGTCTGATTTAGTCCAAAAGTTCAACACTGTGACAATGTGGTCATGCATACATGTATTGTATACATGTACATGACTTTTTATGCAACAGTAACACTTATTATTCAGATACTCTCAAATAGCTTTAGGCTTAAGAACATAGTGGGTCATCACTACAACAGGACATGGCCATCGGAATTGTTGTTTGTTTTTTGTTGCCTTTTTTCTTGTTTCATGTTGAGAAGAAGTTGTATTTCTCAGTTAAGTGAATGGTTTGGGTGAGAGACACTTCGTACTCTTTCACTGTTGCGTCCATTCCGCCTTAACTCTTCATTGACCGGCCTCTGCCTCTGAAGTCAGACTCCTTGACATTGAAGTGGCTGCTTTCTTGCAGTTTTCGAGTTAGTTTTTTGCAAATTTTATGATATGGAACAAAATGTTTCAGTCACTTTTTTGTGTGGCAAGAAATCCCAGAACTGTATTACTTTACATTTTAATTATTTGCATATTGTGAATATACAGAAGTTTTTTGTTTGAATACTTAAAAAAATTATGCATTAAAAAAATAAAAATGAATGTCATGTTTACTGACATGAGATACCTGACTACCTGTGTTTACCCTCATTACTTTTGAGTCAGACCCACAGTGCCAGTCAACTCAAATTGTTTGCTGAATGCAAGTGTGTGGCTGTGTCAGATTGATTATTGATGGTTTAGAATGGAATGGCCGAAGTAGAGAGAGTAGGACACGTTGACAGTGGGGAGATGGCCCCGAATACCACAACACCAGGTTATTGCATGATGACAAGATTAAATAGAGAATTGTCTTTCACCAGTCTAATTATTTTCCCTTGCTCTTCACTATACATGTATGTATTTGTTGTTGTTAAAATGATTAAGCTTGGAACACAATTCACTTTGCACTTTTTGCCTGAGATGTAGCCCATGAAGAATTCACGAAAATTTCATGATGTATTATGAGGAATATGATTTCCTCTCATTATGCATGTAATTCCTTTCTCAAAATTTTCTGGAACTGACCTTTGATTGATTGAAATAAAAAGTTGAGAAGAAGAAAAATGTTGGGTTTTTTTTCCGTTGTTGAGAAAAATCACATGTTTTGGATATGTGTAGGATTTTATAGACCATAAGATTACAGGATTTAACTTGAAATCGAATCTCCTGGCACAGAGGAATTGTGTTGTATAATGTACACAGCTTTCTAACCAAAGTCAAGTCAAACAGATATGGATTCATTTCCCTTTCCCCTGGCAAAAAAACCCTATACATGTACCTATACTTTATGTATATAAATGCTGTAATAACTGATAACTTTGACATTAGATCTATTCACCCATTACGCGACAAGTTAATAGTACATCACATCATACATGTGCATGTAATTTATATGATGCCTCATTTTCAGCATTGACTTTACATTTCCTCTTCTTCAGCAATTGTGACATTACATTTCTGCTCTTTTTGTCAGTTATTACTTTAAACATGCATTTCCAGCGCTTATGACATTACATTTCCTCATTTTCAGCAGTTGTGACATTACATTTCCTCATTTTCAGCAGTTGTGACATTACATT
>JBCEWB010578665.1:7257-18303 GCA_039654565.1 Peronia peronii | reverse complement strand
GTCTGTCTATATAGTTCTGTGTCTCTATGACTCTAACTCTCCACCTACCTACCTACCTACCTACCTACCTACCTACCACCTACCCTACCTACCTACCCTACCTACCCTACCCTATCTAACCTGCCTGCCTGCCTGCCTACCTACCTACCTACCTACCTACCTATTTATCTATCTATCTATCTATCTATCTCTCTGTCTGTCTGTCTGTCCTTTTGCATACGTGATTGTCATTCTATTGGTGTATTATACGTATGGTTTTGTCGCTTGATAGTTACTTGCATAGATAATAAAGTTTAACAGTAAAGAAATATATTTCATTAATGAACAATATGAAATGAAGTCAGGAAACTAACTGAATCTTACCTAAGACCAACAAAAAACCAAGAGTAATGATGCTGTCCTTCATGATGAAATAAATCAAGATGAAAGAATCCAGAAGATTTGTGAAGACTACGCAAAACGAATGCCCGTCTTTTCTTGTTTAGTAAAGGAGCTGTTCTTGGAAAATACGAGTGTTGTCGATCACTGAAAACCTGTAAAAATTCAAGACACGTAAGTTTATATTTTGCTGAACTCTATAAAAATTGGGGTCCATTTACTGCAATCATCTGAAAAGGTCTGTGTATAGCCGATCATAGTAACCGATCAGGATGATTGCAATGCCATGTTTACATTTTGTGGTATTGATGATTGCGTGTCTGTGATTGATCATAGCTTGAAATATAATTTCTAGTACGTCTTGAACAAGCATTCATGGGCTAAAATCTGATATGGCTTGCTATGAACTTTATCATAGGAGTTAATGACCTCATACTTTTCTTGACCTTTCTCAGTAGCAGATCATTTTTATGTTAGAATATGGTCATGGACTCAATTGGTGAAAACATGTTATAGTGGAAAAAAAGCAGACCATGTGAGACATACTTTGTTCAACATAAATTATGCAACAGACTTTAATCAGATCATAACACACCAAATGAAATCTGTTACCCATGACAACGAAGAAACTATTCAGTGATAAGACCCTGTTACTGTGGTTATAGTGTGCAAATAATCGGTTAACCACCAGTTTAGAACATTTCTGATTAAGCACAAGCTTGCCTCTTTATGCCCCTCCTCTATCGGACACTCACTGTTTAATATCTATAAAATAAAAAACACGCGTTGTTTGTTTGTTTCTTTGTTTGTGTTGGGGGTTTAACGAGACATCAGCTCGATCACGGCTATAATTGTGCCAAATACGTCTAGCAGAAAGAGAGGAAAGAGAGCGGGGCAGAAGACATGAGCAAGGAGAGAGAAAGAAGAGAACATCGAGGATGGCATTCCGTGGTAGACATCCCACCGACGGGGGCTTTCATCGCCTGCAGATGAGGGCAAAGAACCTATTTATATACCCCGGGCTTTCATGGGGGGAAAGAATACGTGTAACACCGCCTTGCCATCACAGTATGGATATCTTTGCGTTCAAGTTGTATCATATATAAGGCAACTATAAAAGCGATCTCATGAAAATGGTAACACGCATTTCTGATGTCCAACAGGCATACCGTTTGCACACAAAATCCATCATATAAAGACAGGGGAAAGACAACTGTCGTTATCTCGTCTCATGCCAAACCAGGATATGTGGTGAGCAAGATAGATGTTCATTAAGGTAACAAGGAGTAACAAGGACAACAATGAACAATTAACAAATTATGTTAATGATGAGGAGCTTAACTGAAACTGCACTCGGTTGAAATAAGGTACGCCGAAAGACTGATTTTCTTCCTTTTAAATACGGATGAACTTTATAACTGTTCATGCAAGGATTTACAGGTACTGCGCAACACATGAAATGAATAATCACAATGAACCTTATTAAATTTATGAACGAGGCTGTTAGTCATAACTCTCCTGAAGCCACTTGGCCTGATGTAAAACATCTCTCCCTTATTTAGAATCTCTAGATCTAGAATCTGCAAGGTCAAATCCAATGTCCCGAGTCAAATCAAAGGGTGCAATTTGATTGATCGAAAGGAAAACCTAGTCGTGATCAGAGAGAGAGCACGGGGGGTAATTTCTATCGGAGGGATAGACAAATAGTCCTCCCAAAGCACATGAGAAACGTCAGCTGTCTTAGAGGACCAAACCAACAGCAACCTGGACTTAACTATGTTCAATATCAATTTTCTCTAGCTGTAAAGAGAATGTAATCAGAATAATTTTAGTGACACTAAACAATATTAATAAATACCAAGCGCCATTCTATTACAATGGAGATAAAAATCCTCCTTCCTCTCCCCCCATAAAAAAGAAATAGAATTTTATAAAATTGCTAGTCATAGCAGGAAGTAGTTTTTCATTGACATTTTTCCCGTTTGCAAATGAATGCATGAGGGCCGGACAGAAGTGTTCAGAGCGTCAGAACAAGCCCAAGTCTGCGCTATCGAAACTACAACCATTGACTCATCTTAGGCTTTGTCGGACAGGTGCTGAACTAATATCCCAGTTCAGTATGAAATGAACCAGTACTTCTAATCATGACCACCGTGCTTAAGACGCAGGATAAAAAAAAACACACAAGGCAAAAAAAGACGGTAATAGACAAACGTTTAACAGCAACAGAGAGCTGACTGTCGCTCTCTTTATTATTCAGCTTGGCCTTACTTATCTAGTTCCTTTTTTTTTTTTTTCTTCCATGACGACTAAAGAGACGATTGTGGCTATCATTGTCAGGAATATCAAACTAAAATGACGTATCGAAATAGTGAATGAATAGGTTTATATACTTCATAAAGCACACAAATAAATTAATAATACTGCGGGAAAGGGCCCTTTCTTGAATTTCATTCCGCTTTCCGAGGATATATGCACTCTGATTTACATAAAGAAATATTTCCATACCTTCAACAAACGACAAGATATTTAACCACTTGACCCCTGCCTTAGAATTTGACTCTGCCTTGCTTTAATGCTGCGGGTATATATTGTCTGGCTGTAATGTGAATGTCTCTTATAAAGTTATATATATATTATATATATATATATATGTATCTCAGCAACCGTGAATAGAATTTCCAGTAGAAGAACTGTTATTGAACTGACGTTTACTCTGTCTCTGCTTTTATATACACACGTTACAACCAACAGGAAATATACAAATTTGGGTTGGGTGGATTGAATGAAAGGAAAGTGTGGGACGCGTTTCAGGTTTCTATTCATGACCACTCGAGGATGTCGCATGACGAGCAGATCAGTCACCCATGTATTTTGCAATTGAGTCTCTTGTCCCCTTAATTAAACGAGACAGAATCCTGTTCAATGTGCTCAGGAGTGGCGAAATACAATGATATTTTTGCTTTTTGATTTAGTTCCTTTCGAGAGAAATTATTGTGAAATTTACCTAAACCGGATTTCTGACCATGCTTATTGCAAAACCGGAGTGAACAAGGGTGCAAATGGGATACATTCGATACATTATTTTTATCTCATTAAATTATTGCCATCATCGTTGTCACTATGTTGTTTTCACACAATGTACATTTTTGTCACAAACACTGCCAATCTCTGTCAGTCTTTTAATATCTTTGTCAATCTCTTATCATTTCGTTAAACTGTTACCCTTAAATTTCTATCAACTTTGTCAGTCTATTTCCATCCTCTTTATGAATCTGTTACTATCATCTGAACGTTTTATACCATCATCTTTGTATGTTTATCACGCGACCATCTCTTTCAAAATGTTGAAATATCAACTTTCTCAATCTATATTCCCACTACCATTTTATTACCATCATTTTTGTCAATTTATTACCAGTTTTGTCAAACCCGTTATTGTCAACTTTGTCAGTCTATCACAGTCAGCTTTATCAGTAGTTCCTTACCATCAGTTTCGTCACAGTGTTACCAGAAATCTCGCACAATGTTTTTTCACAGGAGAGAATATTAAGAGCATTTTATTTCTACCTTTGTTGCATTTTGTTTGTGTTGTGTTGGGGTTTAACGACATAACACGATTACGGCTATATTGTGTCACACACGGTAAGATTAACATGTCAAGAAGAAGAGAGGAAAGAAAGCGGGCAGAAGACACGGGCAAGGAGAGAGAGAAGAGATGTCTCCTCTGGAAAGTCGAGGATGGCACTCCACTGGAGACATCCCACCGATGGCGAGCTTATACAGCCTGCAGGTGGGAGCAGAGAACCTACTTATAAAACCCCGAGCACCCTAAGAGGGGGGGGGGGGGGGAATTGGCTGCAGTTCTACATCCTTATGTCATCGTCCAAGTCAGAATGAGCAAACCAAAATTTGATCTTGTTTTGCAATATTCGTAGGCAAGTAAGATTTTCATTTTAGCTAGCGTGTTCTCTCTCTCATAGGAGGAGGAGGATATCACGCCTCGCTGGGCGTGACCTAGTCTTTAGTGAAAATTGCACTTTTACAGGACCAAGGAGTGCTTGTGTGTGTATACAGCCAATTAGGGTGTGTCACTGTGACATCAGGGATTGTGTATGAAAAGGTAATATAAAATAATAGTGGTATTATTAATACATTCACAATAATAATCCTTTTGCAGCTGGACTGAAAATATGTGACTTTCTTCAGTGCGAATTTTATATTGTGTAATTGACTCTCCCCAACATAATAAACTCTCTCTCTCCAATCCGTCATCTCGTGTAAGTTAAAACAAGAATAATAATTATCGTTAACTCACACCACTCCTCTACTCTGACCTATCCGAGATGTCTGCTCATGACCTCGTAAAGGCGCCCTTAAGGGACTGTTCCTGAAATCGAGATTTTGGCTGAGAATATCGAATTTCCGATTTTTTTTCTTCAAGCTAAGAGATTTTTTACCGTTTATTTAGTCAAAACTAGCCTATTTCATATGTAAACTGAGCTTTTCCTACAAGTGGGGTGTCTAAAATATCACTCAAATTCACTTCTGACGGTCCATTTCACCTGAAGCTATGAGGTCTTTACACTAAGTTTGAGAGTTATTTCTCAGGAGAAAAAGCAGGCAAGAGAAGGAGGCTGAAGACAGGAGGTCCAGTCTGTCAAGCCGGAATGTTTGGAGGTGAAAGGAACACATTGAAAAACTTTGTCAAAACTTTGAACGCGATAATCTTGAAACCTACTTTTTGAGCACACTTTTCCCCTAAGGCTTTTTTATTTACCACCAACAGATTTTTACTTGAAATTTGACGTGAATCTTCCTGCATATGTATAAAATAATAACGAGTATCAGATTTGCAATATTTTGTTTACTTTTTGAGAAAATGTTATCGAAGTGTCAGAAAAATGAGAAAAAGTACCCATCTCGCTATGTACAAAATTGAAAACTTTGTAGAAGAAAAACTATGGCAGATTTCGAAAAACCGATATTCAGCGCTATTGAGGTTAGGACTACATGTATGCAAAATTTGAAACGATTTCATTGAAAAACACCGAAGCCTTAAGCTTTTGAAAATTAGCAATTTTTGGGTCCAGAAATCCAATATGGCGGCGTTTTCCATGGCAACCAACCATCCAAATTATTTTTTGACACTTTCCCTCCTCTAATTTGGACATGCTGACTTTAAAAATGATGCTTAAAAAGCCTAGATTGAGTACTTCAGAAAATCACTCTCAGAACCTGCCCCTCCCCTTAAAGAAGAGACCAATACACCAACCGTCTCTGTCCCCCCTGTAACGAGATCCTAGTATATATTCTGTGGGGGGGGGGGGGGGGGGATGATTGTATCTCTTGACTGTTCTAGAGACATCAGTTTTTGAGATTCATCATCTGTAAAGGATGAGCAACCTCAAAACTTCCTCAAATCGTTCAGGAATTTGATAAGATTTTGCATCTTCCATTTTCCAGATTCGTAGAATTCTTTCTCGTTTGTTTGTGGTTAAAAATCTTGCATGGCTGTCATGTTTTGGAACGAAATAAACAATGACTTTCCAGTCCACCTAAAACATTTTCTGGAAGCCGTTACCTCTTATTGTTTGATATCTCCACCTCTCTCTCGTACAATTAATATAATAATAACAATGTAACAGAAAAATTTGAAAAAAATTCATTAATTCATATTTTATTTTGAGGCTGATTTTTGGTCTGTTCAGAGTTTGTATGCAGCTGCTAGCATTTATAAAAAACACTTTTGTAAAATATAAAAAATGTAGACCTGTATTGTAAAAGAAAATGATTATAAAAATTGTTTAGAGAAGCTAGTTCCATTTAACTGTTCTCAAAAACGAACCGAATATTTCAAATGTAGTATAAAATCATAAACAGCACAGACAAGCCCCTAATTTCATATATGACAACTTCATCTAATGAGTTTGTTACTGCTTCATTTAAGAACGAATTAGCTTTAAAAATAGGGCAACATTTCCAATGAACAAAAATATTTTTAAAATCTGAGTCAAACTCGTTTTCACTTCATCCTGGCCCGTCTTTTCTCTATACAAACTTTAACAATATATAATATGATTATCTCCAAAACCATTACAAATAGAGAGTTTCACACAATTTATCCTGCTTGCCGCGGGCTGTAAGTTTGCCTCATTTTTTTTATTTGACCCTGTTACGGTAGCTAGGAAATTCATGACTACAGTTTGTGAGTCAGACCATAGCGTTTTGAGTCCAGATGACGTAGGAAAACGCACGGTGATGTACTTCAGCGTTGGGCTTTTGCTGAATCTTGTGTTCTACTGGCTCACCATATCTATCTTTTATTATTTAATTGCTGATGGTGCAGTAAAAAAAGGAAACTTCGAACTTTTAGATTGGGACCAACATTTTCTTTGCTATCAAGATTCTCTCCAACACAAGAATCACTATCCATGCAGCAGTAGAAAAATAGGAATTTTCAGATATGACATAGCACTAAGATTGACTGCGTCTCTCCAGCAGCGTGAATAGTAGAAATTCGGTCACCCTATTTACTGAGCAATAGGAAAACAAAATACGTAGGCGTTTTTCTACGTCTTTAATCATTAATAATCACTACTATTTGAGAGCATCTAAGTGCAATAAGTTATGAGTCCGTCACTCACAGCGAAGAGTTTAGTCATAAATTTCCTACCAACCGTATAGGGTCAAGACAAGAAGTGAGGCAAACTTACGGCCGAGAAAGACCAAGGTCGATGGGATTTTCCGGGAAATTGGTAACCTCAGTTACTAATACTGCGGTAGAGATCAACAACAAAAAACAAACAAAACAAAAAATTACTCTGAATCGTTGTACTCCGCATATACATAAATATTACATCTAACAGAGATCACCACTCTCATCTATCTCAAATGCTGCAATTGGAAGAGGCAGATTTCCTATCTTAAAACGACACCAAGATTGAATTATGACAAACCGAGAAATTGTTCTGTCGATCGTGTGCACTGGAATGCGTGAGTTGATAAGTGATGTGTGTCCGAATTCTTTTTCTTCTCTTGCAAGAATGAAGTGAATTTTCTGCAAAGGGACCACAAAAATGTATTCTGTGAGTTCATTATGAATCGTCCAAGGCGACCAAGATAACCCATAGTATAAATGTAATTTCGGAATTCCTCTCATATTCTCCCTTGTTTTAAGGTTTTTTGACTCTGATCCGACCCGGTTAATTGCGAGGTATTCTTGACATTCAAGCATTGGAATCGACAGATGAAAGCAGTGCATTCGGCTTCATAAAGCAGAAAGGCAAATTTGATGAAAAAGGTAACCAAAACCTCGAAATTTTTTTGTTTTGCCAAACCAATCGATGGTAGCTCACAAAAATCACATCGAACCGCACTTCAGAATGGAAGTCGTTTTGAGTCAAGATCTTTGATAGAAATAATGGGAAGATCGTTGTGCTCAGCCCCATTACTTCCCTTTCCCAGACAAAAGGGGGTTAGTGGTGCAAAGAGTAGGAAAAAAAACCCACACACTTTTGCTTCAAAACAACACCATGAAAAATTCCAAAAATATGTTAAAGAGAATTATAATTTTTATCAAATTTCCTTGCTGGAATTTTGTTAAAGAAATCGCACCATGTATGAATGGCAGTAAATGCAGTTTTTCATAGTCGTCAAACAGTCCTAAATCGCTACGTTTTTTCTTTTTTTTTTAAACCCAAGCCATCAAATTTAATGTATGCCTTTTGATTATTATATAAAACACCCATCACGTTTTAGAAAATTGCTGATCACTTTTTTTTATTTTTAGTTTCTTTTAAGGACTTTCATAATTTTCGACAATGATTTTTTATACATTATCCATAGCAGTGGGACTGGGGGCTGAAACGTCCCCCCTCCTCCTCTCCCCCCCTCCCCCCCTTAAAGAGGGAGTTTGTTTTAAAAAATAAGAACGAAATGTACAGGATAAAAAAAGAAAAACTGTCAGAATTTGGTCATGAAAAACATGCCTCAAACTTGAAACTAAACAAAACAGATGCGACGATAGATTAAAGAAAAAAAATGGGTTACACAACAGAGCTTGCGACTGACCAGCCTATCGTATCTGCTGCTAAACCGACATCAAATTTCGTTGTTTTTTACCTTAAAACAATTAAGGTAATGTCGCCACCTTTCGCAGTTCCATGGTGGACAAAGAAAGCGATATCGATTTAATTGCTAAGCTGATTAAAATCGGTTGAATATTTCCTCCTGTCAAGACATTCTATGTGAAAATAACGCTGATGATCAAACAGTTTTTATTAACATGAGAAGTGTCTGACAAGTGGGAAAGTAATTTGAATCATCTGAATTCAATAAACCATTTCTTACACAATGAAACAGTCACTTGCTATATAAACTTTTATTGTATTTTGAAACAACGTTTGTGAATCACTACGTGTAAAGATGGGGGGGGGGGGTCAACTGCATCTATCAAATGGGTACGTACTGTTAACCTATGGGATCGCCTGCACTCGACAACTTTGCTCAGCGCAGAAGGCGGCTGAAATCGAGACTCGAACGTCCCTATTCAATAATAAATGATTACAACACGTTGAAAAGGTGAAACTTTTCCACATGTCAGCAAGTTAGATACTAAAGATCGTGATGTTTTTCTTTATTATTCTCTATCAATTTGAAATTTGTAACTATGCGGATGGGACATACAAGTTTTGCCTGCGCCAATTTCATTAGCTTTGTGAAAAACAGCTTCTATGCTGTATTTATTCTACTCCTGACAAACACTCCTCTGTCATGCAGACTGATTGAGGTCTGTGCCAACCGTGACCTGCAATTGCGGGTGGATGCCATACACATCTTGAAATCAGCATACACAAACAATAACACTGTCGTTGAATTGTGACCGGATAAGAGCATTAAAGATATGTCAGTTTTCTGTGACCCAAGCATGGTGCTACCAAGATCCTCGGCTTGACAACTGGATTACACATGAAGACGGCTGAAACCTCTGGTTTTGCAGCTCTCCCCTACGCAGAGATTGACAACTGCTTATTTTGCCTGCAACATCATGGATCAATGATTATCTCCTGATGACGTACATCCACCCTGACTCACTGTTCCCAGATGCGTTCGGGCGGGCCGACATCGACGGACGAACAGTAAACGTTCCCTCAGGGGGTATGGATTATTTTCACGATAGGATACTTACTGTATCTGAGGTTGAAAATGTTCACATGTGGATAGAAAAATAATTCTCATGACAATAACAATGGAAAAAGAAAACTGATATCTCTTGAGACACACTTAAATGGTGAACTCTATGTGATCGAGATCTGGCTTTGAGTTTGCTTTATTTTATTTTTTCATGATTTTTTTTTCACGTTTTGCTTTCATCAACTTCATTGTGTTGAAAAAGCTAATCCGGGCCGTCTCTTGAAACTGTCGGACAGCTGCTCGTCCGTTTGTTTATTTATTTTCTCTGTTTATTGAGAATACTTGGAAAAACCACCCAGTACTTCAAATTTAGCACATTACCTGAGGGGCTGACGGGAAAAAAAGAGCTTATATCTTCTTCCCCTTAGAGCTTCTCTTTGTTGGGATTATCATGTGAATTAGCTTTAAAAAAAAGGAAAGGACAAGTGAGTTGAAACTTTCCGTACAAGATATTGATGAGACCTCAAATTTTAGTTTGCTTTTTATTTATTTGTTCTATTTGGTTAAAAAAGCAAGAAAACTTTGTACTGAGATTTGGTGTGTGCACGACTTAAAAAAAAAAAAAAATGACAAGCAAATGAGTAACGTCTGTGTTACTGGGTGTACAGAAAACTAACGGCTTCCCAGTCATATAACGTCATATCCAGATCATCCAAAGTATACAGAATGCCAGCTCCAAACATCTTGATTGCAACTAACGGCATCCCATTCATGTTACACGTCATCCCCCTCGCGGGTGCCCAGGGTTTATAAGTAGGTTCTCTGCTCCCACCTGTAGGCGGTGTAAGCCGCCATCGGTGAAATGTCTCCCATGGAGTGCCATCCTCGACATTCCTGGGGTGACTTCTCTCCTTGCTCCTGTCTTCTGTCCCGCTTTCTTGCCTCTCTTCTTGACGTGCGTACGTATCTTACCGTTTTTGACAGTTTAGCCGTAATCGTGTTGATGTGTCGTTAAACCCCAACACAACCAACCAAACAATGCTACACGTCATATCCAAATCTTCACCTAGATATATAATGTACACAATGATTACCTCTCTGACTGCAACAGACAGGTTCTGAATTATGCTATATGTCATGACCGAACTCTGGTTTTCAACACTGACTCCAAGAGTTAGCTGAAGAGAGATTATTAGAAGAGCCTTCTCCAGTCTGGTCATCCCTTAAAAATTCACTGACCCCATGTTGAAGGCCAGAAAACTAATAGAAAGGAGAGGGGCAGAGGGAAAGATAGATTTAACTATGCTGGGGTATGACAAATCTCAGAAGTTGAAGAAGCCGTGTAGATGATTGAGATTGAGGAGGCAGCACTTGAAAAATCACCCAGCACTTGAAAGAACACCCAGCACTTGAAAGAACACCCAGCACTTGAAAAATCACCCAGCACTTGAAAGAACACCCAGCACTTGAAAGAACACCCAGCACTTGAAAGAACACCCAGCACTTGAAAGAACACCCAGCACTTGAAAGAAC
>JBCEWB010578555.1:0-18304 GCA_039654565.1 Peronia peronii | reverse complement strand
GAGTGCCGCTGTCCGGGCAAAATTTCCAAATTCCAAATTTCTACCCACAAAATTTCTCAGCAAAAATTGGCAACTTCCTAAAGCCGAGATAATCCTACTTTCTTAGGATTGAAAGGCTTAAGAAAAAAAAATAAAAAATAAAAAAACAACAAGGCCTCTCTCGATGGGAGCTTGTTGTACTCAGATACCAACTGTGGGATCGAACAAACAGTGTGAAGAGGAAAATACACCACTCTTGAACTCTTGGCTTGAAACATACACCATGACAAATTTTAGAATGTTTTCTTCTTATTGTTATATTTTTTCCCCCTTTTTTGTGATCAGCCTTTCGAATGACAAGAAGTAAAGGGATTTTTGTCCTCTGTTTGCTCAACACCTCTTTTGTCGGGCAAGGGGAAGTAATACGACAACCATCTCCCATTCTTTCAATGCGCGTGTGGCCTCTCAGCGCTGCACGTCGGGTCCAGTATCTATTACTTTTAATATGTCTATGGGTTGGGGATGGTCGCCCTCGGGAGCGCCCACATTTTGTACTATTTGCAGTCCATGTCTGAGACTGTATGTCTGGTCCTTGGGGAGAAGGGTTTGACCCTTACATTCCACAGACAATGATTACTTATAGTATAGTGTAAGTGTTTTGGCACCACTCCTATCAACCCTGCTGGACTCCTCTGTGTATTATTACTGTCAGTAGGCCTACATATCAATGGTCTTGGGCACAAACCATCTAACTCCGGAATTTGGAGCAATTTGGCCCACTTTTACGCCTCAAAATAACTCACAAACACATGATCCATCATGTCTAAGAATTTCTAAGCCATCAGACCAATAGAAATTAGTCAAATTGTCATGTGATCAAACCATCTAAGTCGGGGATCGCTCTCAACCACTAAGTTTTTTTCCGTCTCCTGTAAAATTTGTGTTTTTGAACTTTGATGGTTTGTACCCGAGACCATTGATATGTAAGCTTACAAACAATCGCCATTTCAAAACTAAACCAAACGGACTTTATAACATTTTTGGTCATGTATCCTTGTTGTCATCAAAAAGCTGGGATGAGCCTAGGGACAGTGCACATATACATGTATCATGAAATGAGACGTTAAGAGTTTTAGACTGAACTGGACCTGGAATTGATCTCTCCAAGATGCTGATGGCAGACATTTCCAAATACGTGTACAATACATGAAACATAACGTAACTGACACAGAAGTTCGGTGGGGGGCAAAACTAAAACACTGGACTACGGTCAATGACAAGTTTATTCCACCACAAACATCAAACACAAAATGTATTACAAAAAAGTGTGTCACAAAACTCTTGGTAGGCCATAGACTTGGGTGCAAGCCAGACACAGTCATATTATTCTTTTGTACTTATCATTAGAACACGAAAGAAAATCACAAAGATAAAAATGGAACTCCATGTTGATGTTGTATTGCACACAAGAATGAAAATAATCTCAAACCCACTGCCTTATGATGAAATTAGACTTGGCTCAGTTTTTTTTTTATCATCATATCAGTTCAATAACTGCTGATACACAAAGCTGAGCTCACCAGCCACCAACTACATGCACAGTGGATTGCAATGCCAGTGCAGAAAAAAAATTCACTGTGATAGTGGAATGGGGGACCATTGTCATCAGTCCTATTACTTCCCTTTGCCAGACAAAATCGGTGTTGAGCCAGCAGTGTAAAGAGGAAAAAAATCCCTTTACTTCTTATGATTGGAACGACGGATCACCCAAACATTAGATAAAATTACAACAATAAGAAGAAAAGATTCTCTTTGTACCATATTAAAAAATGAAAACAAAAATTCATGACCTACCGTATGTTCAACCAAATTGCGCAAAACTGGTCTGCTTTTTTACTTTCCACTGCTTGTTCAACACCGCTTTTGTCTGGCAAAGGGAGGTAACAGGGCTCGTCACAACAACCTCCCATTGGAAAATAACAACCATGACTCCTAACAAATTCCAATATTGAAGAAATGCCTGCTCTGTGCTAAAAACCACAAATTCTGAGCTTATAATCGCGAGCAACACGAACATTTCCAGCCACAACAGGGGAGCTAATCCACGGCTCTCACTGAACTCATCCCCTCTTTGTGTTTGTTCAGATCTACAGGAATGTCAGACTTTTGCTTTCTGTCCATCTTTTCTCTTTTTACAAAAGACAACTGCTGACTTGTGAAACCGTCAGTGAATAGAACTGAACAAGATTTCTATTCCACACATCATATACGCTGTACTCTACTGGACTTCAAACAGCTTCTATGTGTAGGAAATGGTACCTGGATGCATACATCGTGGTCTCAGCGCTTGTTTATTGTGTCTCCAATTTTATGATTTTCAAATATTTCCTCTAGTCTATGAAGGCAGGCTTTTCATATATACTATACATGTATCAGTTTTTGGGTTGTTTCCATTAACTGCTGTAAATCAGGATGCTAAATTAGTTTAATCCAATCTAAAAGATAATCATCCAGGTCTTGTGTATTCTATACACAAAGTAACCGATCACATTCCAGGAACATTTTGAATATAGAATAAAAAAGCACTTGACAGACATGACTCAAGTTATATAGGGCAAGAACTACATGTATTATCCTTTCAGTTGAATGACGGGCTAGGGAAAATGCTGGGAAGGCTTTAAATTAAACAAAAGTCAATTTCTTCTTTCCATGAAGTGTGAAGATAGAATCCACAAGCACTAAGGTCAAGACAGCATCATCATTATATGCTCTTCACAAACACTGACAGAGAGAGAGAGAGAGAGAGAGATATTGTGTGTTAAGGGGTTCCTGTATGTAGTGGTAAACAAAGTGAAATCCGTAATTATGTGTTAATGCAGTTTGACTGTGTATATGATTTGTTTACTCAGAAAGTAAAGCCCATCACGTAAGCAGTACATGTACAAAAGTTCATTATTGTAAATAAATGCCAAACAGATAACCATGAAAGACATAACGTAAATCAAAAAAATGTTCAGAACTAGTCATTTCACAGACAGAAAAAATGATATGTGAGGTTATTCTGGTACCTGTTATCGATAAAGCCACTGAAGGAGAAACAATTATGTGTAACAAATGATATGGCCATTACCAAATCAACAAAAATTCTGTATGTATAAAAAATCTCCTTCAGTAGTTGGGACTGTTCTTTTTTCTTTCACTTTATATCTGATGGAAATGTCCCAATACCAGTACAAATAAATGTGACTATACTTAAATTAACTGCTGCTCAACTCAGAATCTTCATGGAAAAATGAACTTTCGTGGAGCAAAACTTGTAACACTTCAACATCCATAGTGTACTAGTGATTTCCATGCCAGAATTTTATATTACCAGTATGCACAGGTCAAGAATTCATCACATTCTTACTTTAAAGATTAAAAAAAAAATAGAGTGACAATTGCAGCCATGTGGAAAGTTTATTTGGGGTTAGGCCAGGTGAGCATTTTCAGCCAGATTCATCTCGTTACTAAAAAAAGGTGTGTGGTGAACACTGGTCACATGTCAAGAGAGTTATTTGTCTGTGTTTTAATCAAATAATGAGGTTACTAAAAAAATGAAAAAAAAAAAAATCACTCATGCACACACAGACACAGACACAAAACAGCATGGAAGCTGAGTGAGAATCCATCTAAGCTGAGATGCAATATGGCAAATCGTGGGAGAATGGCCAAGACAACATTCAAGAAAAAAAAAAGACAACAAGCTAAAGTTTAGAGGTGCCACCAGAGCCTGAAAAGATAGCGAGTAATTTTTTGGCAGTCGCACAGAGTCAACAATCTCAAGTTTCATGGTTGTTGTGGCAGCTGGTCATGTTTTATACACCCTGAACTTCATGTGTGAAATAAACACAACAACTCATCTTGTAATTTTATATGTGTATGTTTACCTACTGCAGCAGAGGACTAGGCATGGCTGAGAACTGATTTCTTCCTCTTGGACATGCTGGCATTATATTAACACTTTAAACTCCATCATGAAATGGGTGCTACAGTGTCAATCTGACCTACACTTCTGTCACACCGATGACATGGACACATTTCAGACTTGGTCAGAATTAATTTTCAGGCAGGCCAAATTCAACTTCTGATCTGTGTGCCACTGATCCCTTGAAGGATCTTGCAGAGGTCAAGCACACACCATGAGCTCATGTGACACTACTGACAGACAGGACAACTTGACTGTCATTTCAACCACATTCGAGTCCATTGGCAAATGAAGGAAAACCAGAGTGTCCTGACTGACAGATGCATACACCAGTGACGAGACATGGTGGGGCCCGAGCGACCGATACACCTTGGGCTACCTGCACCCACTGACACAGGGCGTGGCAAAGATAACAGGTAGACACGCTCACTACTCTTACCAATGCACTGCATAGGACGACAATAATTAAGTGTGGTGAGTCCAAATAATAACAAAGCATAAACACAAACAAGATTGATATTAGCTAAAAGAAACAGCCCATTGGACATAGCAGCCCTGGTAAAAATAAATGCCCTAGCACATGCAAGAACGTGTGAAGATGTGGTAATTAATGGCAATACCGCAGTGTTGCGGTCCCTCCGGCGACCTGGCACATATCGATTACTGTAAAATGAAACAGTGCCTACATCGATACTGCAATTATTGCCTCGGCGATATGCACAGCCGAGAGTCCAGCAGGTTAGGGCCAGGGGTTAGTCTAGTTTATTTTACAGTAATCGATATGTGCCAGGTCGTTGGAGGGATCGCAACACTGCGGTATTACTGTAATTAATAATATTGTAGACTAATACCACTACTCCTATAAGCCAACAAATCTTTAAAGTTAATACCATACTAGGCCAGTGGGTTTTGCTGGAAAAGAGAAAGCAATATGACATCACTAAACTATTTCACGGCCAAAACACCAGGGCATCTAGTTTCTTGTCAGATATCATGTTTGGTCAAAAGCCAATGTGGTTGGCCCTAAAAACATACATCATTTACTCTTCCCTTCACCTCACACAGACTTTCGGAGAACAATTATAATTTTCCTCCTTCCCCACTAGCCTGACCTCCCTGAAACTTGTGAAACTTGGCCAAGGAATGGAAATATGTCAGAATTCTGACCACTAATTTCAGAGTGGCCCCTCTGAGGTCTGTGCAAATCTCAGCAAACAATTCAAAATCACCACCACCTGTCTTCTCCACCGCTAAAATATTTCAAATGCTACCACATGTCCATGTACCTTATTCAAGCTGTTAAAACGTCAAAATGTCTTTAAGAAAGCCAATAAGGAAGGGCAATCATGTGAGGAAGAAATTAGTGTATTTGGGATCCACACATATTGTGATATGATATAAACATTCACAGTTCATCAAAACAGTCAAGACATGCAACTTCTGGCCAATGTTTGTCAATATTTCCTGAAATATCTACGAGAGAATTTCTTTCCTTGTTTGTGCGTGAAAGCTCAAACCCCAAACACTATAGCTAATGATGAAATGCCTCCAGAAGATAGTGTGCGTACATTGTGACATCCAGGTACAAGCATAACGGTTTGGGTAAGGGCAGTGACCAGATATTCTCGGAGATATTATTGTGATCTCTCTGAAACAGAAGCCTTCGAATTGTATGTCTGCACAAGGACTGAAGGCGAGAGCGGGCAAACTCTCCTCGTTCTACTTTCTCTCTAATTCTTTGAACAACTAGAGTTTCAAAACTTCTCTCTAGTTTTACATACTCCTCTTCCAAAACCTCTCGCCCTAACAGCACCAGAAAGAAAAAATCAAAGTTCAATTCTGCCTTATTCTGCAAAGGCCGCAGCCCGTTATTGTTTTGTGCGTTGACATTTAACCCCAAATCATACAAGATCAAGTACTTGTGATAGTGGAGAAAGGGACAATGCATCAGACTGTTTCCTGAATATGTCCGCATAAATGGGTCAGCACCTTTCCTGAGTAAAAGATAGAAAAATTCTAATCTATTCATCAAAAAACTCTGATACAACGGGGTAGACCCTATGTGATTTCTGATGTCCACTTGAATATTCGGTAGACTTAAAACCAACTGGACCATTTCATACGAGGCCCTTGTGTCCTGGTGAGAGATCAGTAAACTCAGAATGGTGGACTCCTTCTTGTCCTTGACATTGGGATCAAGTCCAAACTGTAAAAGATATTTAAATATGGATAAGTCAGGAAAGTAGCAGGCCAAGTGTAAGAGAGTTTTCCCTTCCTCATCCACAATGTTATGCAATTTCTCTCCAAGTCTTGGTAACAATTTCTTGAGGATGTCAATGGACCACTGATCATAACGATGGCAGTTTGTGTACGTAACTTCCAGACCATTAGGTCGTTTCATCATATCCCGAACTGTCGATTCAGGATCTGCTCCTTTATGAATTAGATATTCCACAATTCTCGTGGCACGGCTCCTCACAGCTTTAAGGAGAAGACATATCCCGTAGGAAAGCCTGGTGTTGACATCCACCCCTTGCTCATCAACTAAGGCAGACATTTTGGACAGTGAATCCTCTTCAATGGCTTGTGTGAGTTTGAAGATGAGCTGTGAATTTCCTGCAATGATAAAAAATTGTGACAAAAAAACTTCTTAATCTAGTTCTTGGCCAGTACATATGAACAAATTGTATGAGACAATCTTACTAGACTTATCTGTCAATGGTCAGTGGATGATTACAATAAACAGCACAAAAAAGATGTATTGTTATCTACGTAATATCTGATCTCTTCTGGTAAAGATTTGGCTGATGCAATAATTTTGACTTTAAAAAATTCTCTCCTTAGAGAGCAATAACTGCAACATTGTTTTGTGTAGGGGACCATACCAAGTCTTGGTGATTTTAGCACATTTCATCTGTTTCCAGAATTTCATTTTAACTCATGCATCAAATAACCAATAGGTCAGATCTTTCATGGAACTTCAAAATGTTGACATAATAATATGGTATCACCTTAGCAGAATACATGTCCTATCATGCACTGCATTCCCCAGAGTTAAAGATATGAACCAACTGGGTTTGATCACAGAATCTCTCTACTACATTATCTTCTTACAGAAAATATTGTGTAATGATTAAAGAACATGAGTTGGTAAAAAATGAGAGATTTGATACACATGAACTATTTGAAAACATATATATATGGACATATGCTGGGCTCTATTATCAAGAGAACATCATCTTATGTCATTCAGCATGAGAAGAATTTACAAATTTTTATATCACCAACTGGGTATGAGCCATGACCTCTGCACAATGACGGAGAATCAAAACTTTTGGACTTTTTTTTTGTATCTTAAATATCTGAGGTAAAAGATATGACCAGAAGAGATGGTAGATTTTCAGAAGTTTATTGCTTGCACTTTCTACCGGGTAACTAATGGTTCTTAAATTTCAATATGGCTGAACATAAGGCAGAAAGACAATTCCTTACCTGAAACATGAAGGGCCTTGGCAACTTCTTGAACACGAATGATTGGTGGTCTCGATGGCGGTGGCGGAGGTGGCGATGATTCTGCTGCCATCTGTATTTGGTCTTTCATTACTGTACTTCTAGGACTTGTGTACCCAAAAAATAAATATTAAATGAAATATGTCAAATGCCATAATATATAAAATATTCATTACAGTTGAGCACTGAAGGCACAAAATGATGACAGAAGTAGAAAGTGTTCAAGAAACCCATAACTCTAATAACACATGAATTACCACATTATGGACAAAGAAAAAGACAGAAGAATCATAGCATTGGCAAACCCTGCAGTATTATATGGTACTGATGATACTGTAAAGGATTATCAGACTTTTTCTCATGAATATTTTTTTTTGTGATAGTTTCTCCTCTTCCTGCTGTGACTTTGCAAAGCCACACCAAGACTTGCATGAGAGGTTTTGTTCCCCGTCCATCCTCCCATTGTACACGACCTCAGTTATATTTCCTCTCTTCTCTGAACCCATCTCCTCTTCCTCCTTTCCGCGCCTTGCCTCGGGGCCGTCTCTGACACAAATCTGTCATACTCTCATTATCACTGGCAATGTTTTGTGTGTGAAAGGGGGGCTGATGGGAAGGACAGGAAAGATTTCTGTGCCGTCTTTAAGCTGGCGCAATATGTGGAGGGGCGGTAAGATTTCGCCAACTCATGGTCGGTAAATTTGGGGAGAGAAGAAAATGAAACAAATGTATGCAAATGAAAGGACTAATCAAGCGAACAGACTGCAGCGAAATGTGGCCATCCATACTCTCATGAGAAGTTCTGCCCTGATCAGTCATCATGATGCATCCTCTTACCCTACTCTGTTTTGAGTGGCCAGTGATGGCTGTTCCTATCTGCCCATCAAACTGAGGTTTGGTAATTACCATCCCATGCGTGTGTAACTCATTATGTGATAAACCATATAATCTTATGCTAGTTTCAGGGATTGATTCACAAGCTGAACATGATCAACAAATGGCAATATGCCATATACCAGCTTACACAGCACAAGAAATGGGAAAATCTGTTCATACCAAGCCATGTTGCTATTCGAGTTAAAAAATGTAAAAGAGATTTATGTGGATTGTAAGAAAATTCACAACTACAAGCTTTGTTCGATTTCAAGGAATACACCTATTGAGTTATTTGTGCTCAACTGTATTATCTGATAGCATTACAATTTATTTATAACTACATGTAATACTGAGAGTTTATGCATGGCGTTCCATGTGCACAAATATGGGTCCTGAATTCCTATCCTTAGACAAAATCTAAAAATTAAGCCAACCTAAAACAAAAAGCGTGCTTGATTTTCCTGAACTCTTCCATATTAAAAGCAGCTTAATTGTCTGTAAAAACGGCATATAAATTTATTACACCTGTTTAATATGAACATTTCGTTATTTCTTGGTGATTCAATTTTGAAATTGATCATACTGACCAGTGAAAATGCAGGTCATTTCTATTTATTACCACAGGCAGATTTGGATCTACTACAGTGAATCATGCGAAAAATGGATTGTCAGCATTCTGATAAAAATCTGTTATTCCCAATGCCTCGTTGTTCCAGTAGACTAAGAAAAAAAATGAAGGGCTTGGTCTCTCTGTGATATGGGAAAATAACAACGTTACAGTTACACATAAAATTTATGTATAGTTACTTCCTTTGTTGGTAAAAAGCACTTGGGCAGCATACATGACATACATATTTTGTTTCAGACTGTATATCTTGGTGCTACGGTTGATTCTGATCAACTGCCTGGATAATGGCAACCTTCTGATCTATGTTGATTTGTTTTCTTTAGTAGACAATAGTGATGAACTGCGATATCTGCCACCAAAGTAACCATCATGTTTCACGAGCATGTACCTTGGCCTAGCAGTAGGGCCTGGCAATGAATGCGAACAAACGCACTGACTGCACACACACACTTGGCTACACAGCAAGTATAGTACATACATTTTGTATGTCTTGTGTTCTGTCCATGTGTCAAGCAGGGATTTCTTTGTGCCCTTCCCCATTTCTATATTAACCCCCCCTCCCCCCCCTCCCCCTCCATCAACTAGGATTGCAACGTTCAGTTCCGTAAACATGCCGGTACCAAGGTAGGCCTTTGTCCTTTGAAGTCAGGAATCTACTAGCCAGGCAGACATTGAGCCGGTTCCTTGGCCGGGACCGCACAAAATCTCCCATCCCGCTACACTTCACCATCTGGAGTGAAAATCACCATATGGGCAAGAGGCTGGCACTACAAAAGGCCCACTCAATGCTCACGATAGCTACTTAACACATAGATATCTAAATACTGACAGTTGAAGCAACACTGATGATCCCCAGCCCCTCGAAATGGAGTTATCAGCCGTAACATTACACAAACACCCATTGTTCTGGCATGGGAATCATGTCACATGCATAATCTCAGCAAGAGTACTAAAAAACTTCGTTGATTGTGACAGCAAACGCAACGCTAAGCCTGATGAAATGCATAGATCTAGGCTATGTTCCCGATTTCACACCACGACTGAGCAAAAATTTCGTAGTTTTGTGAATTCGGTGTTTTTCTTTGTTTTCATTATTTTATTATTAAATTTACTTTATGAGAAATCCAGGATTGTTAAGCACGATTCCAGATGCCAGGGATTTTGCTTAAAATCTGGTAAAATCCCCGTTTCTCTGGGAGGGTTGGCAACCCTATTTAAGATTTACTGAGGTCACGTGTATTACCAAAATTGCTCATGACTAGAAATTCTCTCGCTATTACTGACATGACTTTCAGTTGTTGTTTTCAAGTTAAAATTATTATATAGCATATAGAGCAACAAAAAGTGGGATTTGAAATTTTTGTCACTATGCCAGAGTTCTTGTTGTTCCTGGTGTCATTAAACATGAAGTTCCACTGTAGTTCATCTGCCCACACTGATACAGCTCACAGTGCCATTGATAAGAATTTTTGAGACAACAATGTGGTCATAGCAAAATTATCCTGACATTTGCATGTATCAATTACAATCTCTGAAATGTCAATGCCTTTGAGTTTTCATTCCAACAAAAAATATTTAGATGATTTCGATGGGTACCCAATTTATTATAAAAACAGAGGGTCTTTGACTTAAAATTAATAAATGATCATGCGAAATCGGAGTAAACGTACCTGTCCGGGTTAAGTTAAAAAAGAATTTCGCTTTTCATCTTGTTTTTCAAACAGCAATGTCTTGAAAAGGGTTCTGAAAGCCTGAATATAGGTCCCAAACCTTTTCTGGATATTTAAACGTCCCTTTAATTAAATGCCTTGCCTTTAACTTTATAACCAAAACGATAGCCTACACTACACCAAAGACGATGAAACGTTAGCCTACACTCTATCTCTAATCTTATAGTGAACTGTATTATCCAAAACTTTAATCCGCCGTTTCATCCAAAATAGAGGAGATGTGCACGATAGTACAGAACTTCTCTAAAACTCAGTCCTGACCAATCCAGATGAATACCTGAAGACAACCTACCAGCTGGGACGATTCCTTGTTCTTCCGTCATATTCTGCATTTCGTTTCATATTAGATCTAAATCTAGGATTTTATCATTCCTGACTACTAAGACGGTTGCCGGGGGTTAATATTATTGTTAGCTTGAGGAACAAGCTGGCTAATTTTTCATCCAGATGCTTCAATCAAAAACCACCTGGGTTGATTTATACAACAAATAGTAAAGTGTACAGTCGTTGGGATTTTAATTATCTTTATGTGACTGAATATTCGTCATAAATTAAGATGGATAAATGGGAGAAATATCTGAGTAGGTATCCGTACTGAGCGCCAAAGAAACCTTCAAATTCCGTCAAAAGCGAAACCGGACATGATAAAATTTGACTGTGACAGGAAAACAAGGATGTTCCTGACATTTCGGAGGAAATTCCGTAGAGACGTTGGCCTCAGTTGTTTATTTCAGGAATCACACAGATATTTTACTAAATCACATTAATAAGAGGTTAGAGAAAATACTGGCATCAATCCCAACTCTTCGTGCTTCTATTGCAACAGGCTCATGTAATCTGAACTCTGAATTTAATCAGCTTAGAATTCAGGAAACATTTTTTTTTAACGTGTGTGTTGGGGGAACCTAGATCTATGTTAAAAAAAGAACTATCGACATTCCTGAAGAAATAATTAACACAATGGCCGAATTGGGCATCCGAGAATTCGTTTGCCTTCTTGCTGGCAATGAGGAGAATAAATTTTTCCTGAAAGATGTGAAAGATAGAGGGCTGTGGCTGCCATTTGAAGAAAGAACAGGACAACATAATAGTACCACACTCAGAGCTTTGGCCCTCAAGTTAACAGAACAGGTAGGCATTAACTCTTGTCAAACATTCTATAACATTTTTGTGAGTAGAAACTTTACCTGGGGCATCCCTGATTGGGATAACTTATCAGGCTGCCCCTATTTGCAGTACTAGTACTACTACAGTAGTTGAGTAGTAGGCAGAGCTCCTATTAGCAGCGATGCGTATTTCCTATTTGCAGTAATGTTGATTTACGCACGAAACAGGCGATTTGCACAGCATTTTTTTTTAATCATTTTTAGCAAATTAAAATTAATCCTTGATTCAATATTTATTGCAATCATGTGACAATAGCCTATATGTAACATATGTTTTCACATGCTTTAATTGCAATAAGATTTAGAATCTGATCATAAAGACCATAGGATTAAGGCCGAACTCATAGCTAGATCTAGATCCCTCCATTCCACATCTCCTCCAACTAGATCTACATCCTCAAAAAAAAAAAAAAAGGGCAGAAAAATAGAAACATTCTGTCTAAAAGACGCAAGTACACACATGATACAAGGAATAGAAAAGAAATTTAAAAAAAAAACACTACTGTGAATTGGAGATCAGCCTTCTGTTCTCGGCTGATAACACATCTACGATATTTACATTCTAGATCTAGAAACTAGACTAGATCTCTAGATCTAGCAGGCTGAAAACATCTCTTTGAACTACCCCCTTAAAAACGTACAGAAATGTGACAAAAATAATGTCAAATACACAAATACGTAATATAAAAATATAAAGAAAACAACAAAAAAAAACTAGAGAACTTCTGAGATTCGGATCTCATACTCTTGAGTGGTCACAAGATTGCCACGACGGTCACTTGACCATTCGGCCACAGAGGACAGTGGTCAGCTGTGAAAATTTAATTGTTATATTATTAAAGGCACTAATGACAAAGCTTGTCAGTAACCTTTTTTGGTGGTTTTTTTTTCGCCCACATCAATGATCCACATTTTAGTCCAGTGTGCATCAATATTGACGTGTTATGAAGTTCTACGAGGTAGCATGTCAGAATGCTCTCGGAAAAGGGTACAACAGTCAGTGCGAAAAAAAAATTTATGAGTTTTAGCCCCGATCGGGGATTAAAGTCACTCCCTTTTAAAAATTATTATTATTATCATTTTTTTGAAAATCTGTTGCATAGCTTTATTTCTGGGATTGTAAATCTAACACTTTAATCTAGTAAAAGTTACAGAAAGTGCAGTTGTATGGCAAATAAGGAGTTACTTCCCCTTGCTTAGTACGGCAAATAGGAGCTCCACAGCGTATTTCCTATTTGCAGCACTGCTGCAAATAGGCACTTCAAACTTATTATTAGTCTTGGTACTTAACATAACGTCATGACAAAGCAGTTTTATGTTCTTGTGAATGATGAATGAGATTTAATGGTAATAATAAATACCATTTTTTGTTGAGCTAGTCAGTTAATAATATGTAAAGAATTTAGCTCTAGAGATCTGACAAAGTTTCACAGTCATTGGATCTAAAAAATTGATCAGATATTTCAAAAGTTCTTGAATTCACGATCATGCTATGTGAAAATGCCAATGTGAGTGAATGAGGTGTGAACTCTATATTTTAATTTTTGCACCAGGAATCTTCATTTTTGCTGGTGGTGAGATCCATTTTTATTGATGATAAATACAACTTTATGGATTCTTAACAAGAAGGTTTAAGGAAATGAAATTTACTTCTATTGTAATCTGACTTCTGATCAAGACTAGGGACTCAACTCTGTTAACAAGCTGTACACAGCTGACAATTTGAATAAGATAATTTGGATACCAAAACTCGGATTTTCTTGGACAGTGTTTACTGAAGACTTAATATGATGCTAGTGAGATATGGGAGATCACAATGTTTTTAATTTTATGAATGTGACATGATGATGGACTTATTACTTGCCATCATATTCTGATTTGGCCAGTGGGGAGTTGTAAAGTGCCTGTAACATAGAAATTTCAGTCGTACAATGTGCTGAAAGTCATGGTCCAGGTTATTTTTAAATGCATATATCTAAGTCATTGTCTTTTCCGAATGTTTGGGGATAGCTTTAGAGCAAGAATATTTCGTTGGGATGGCAAGCTAAAATGTTATGCAGGGTGCTGAGTTCAGAAGCACTAAAGGAGAGTGGAATCAAGTGTAGAAAATCTGCTGAAAGTTTGCCATTGAACAATACATTGTTAATGAAAGTGAGATATGATGAAGAGCTGAACTCATTTGAAAAAAATCAATTTGACGCGGAATGAAATACAGAACTTGATATATATTATCTTTCTGGTAATGTGAAAAAGGCCTCACAGATTGTTGGTTCTAGATATTACCAAAAAAAAGAAAAAAGGGTTGGGAGCAAAATGTTATCAATGGCCATCCCTATTGTTGGTCTCCACCTAAGAACCTGGTTGCCAGAAGACGAAAAAAAGCGGGCTCTTAGGTGGACGGGTTCTTACGCAGATTGAAAAGTTAAGCAACCTGTCTGACCACAGATTTTCTTCACTACTATGATTAATTGATCGTTACCATTAGTTAAAGATTTTACTATGTGAACAAGTACAATCTTCTTCCGTGTGTGTATGTTGTAATTAGATCTAACAATTCCTGACATTTCTTAGTGTATAATTACATCAATACTGCCCAGCGTTTAAATGTTGAATGAGTTTTCATATCATATTATCAATGTTGAATGAAAACATGCAGTTGCTATGTAACCTTGTGGATAATCGCATGAGTGACTCAAGTGTTTAAAATTAGCCATATGGACCAAAGTAGCAAAACAACTGACCAGTCAGGAGGCTAAACTTACTCTGCCTTATCAACAGAGCCAATCACAAGTGCTGTCTCACATGTTGTCAAACAAAGAAATGTTTATGGGTTAGTCCACAGTGTAGCCTTATTATGCAGTCATACATCAATCATCACTTCATCTAGCATTGTGCATTTCTCTCAAATGGACAAGATGATGTGAAATTACACCATAAGTGCTCGCATGACTTGGCCCGACACTGCCCTCTTAGGCGGATTTTTTACTTGGGAGCTGGTTCTTAGAAGGGTAAATTTATAAAAAATTCCATTTCACTGCAGAGGCGGGTTCTTAGCTGGACAGGGCTCTTAGGCAGTGGGTTCTTAGGCAGAGACCACTGTACCTTATGAATGAGATAATATTGTCTTTAAATTTTTACCCCTTCATTTTCATCAGATTACAGGAGACAAATCCAGCCTGAGGGGCTTGCTGAGGAACCAGATATTTCGCTTTGCTGCAGCCCCCTCGCAACTGTTTGTTATATTTTATGTCACAGTCAACTCAGACAACATTAAGGTATGGAGGGCACAAAATGGTGATAGAGATAGTTTGATTATGAGAAAAGTTGGACAAATTTTTGTTTAACTTCATTAACTCTTTAACCCCCAGTAGACAGTGGGAGTGTTCGGCGAAAGGCCCCATTTCCCCCAGCAAACGGTGCCACCGTCTGATACAAAATCATAGATTTATTTGCCGAAATCTTTTTCATGTGGGATATGGAAATCAGTTTGACCTGGAAGTTCTTGTAAGTAAATGAAAAGTTTTCGTTTCAGGCTGTTTTACACACTACAGCACTTTGGGAAAGCTTTTGAGAGGCATAAAAGTGCCTCATTCTTTGAGAGTTTTTTATTAGCTTGAGCAAAGATGGAAAATCAGCTGAAGTCATTTGCAGAAATATAGAGTGAATACTATGACATTGAATATCATATTTTTAAATGAAATTGGATTATATATGAATTATCTCTCAGAAAAACTCTAAAACTACCTTGAGGAGGGATTTATTACTCAGATTCAATCAGTGAATTTATATATATATGTTGTATGTAAAATTTCTGTCAGTGTCTTTTCTTCTGTCTTTGTCATCCACTGAAACTTTGAAAATGTTTGTAACAGCTTTTTACTATTTTTGTGACAATCTATATTCAATTTCCTTTCTTGTGATATACAATTTGATTAGCTTTTATTATATTTTCCGATATTTGAACCCCATATTTGAAATTGATATTAGTACCTTGAGTTTGGAAGAGAAATAATTCAGTCTGAAAAGCTGAACAAAATTCATGGGTTAAAGAGATAAACTATGAAAACGATCCATTTTATTTTTTATGCACTTGTTAGAGAAACTTCAGCATTCTTCTTAAATACATACAAATATTTAGTACGTGAAATGTGTGTAGATTATTATCAAGACTTATAAACACTTTTTTTGCCACTGATGGATTTTCACATATACGTTACTTGCAATAATTGATTGCTTAATGACCAATACAGGACTGTGAGGATGGATGCTGGCTGAGCATTGAGGAGATGAAAAATTGCCTGGAACCAGATTCTTCATTAAATCTGCTGGGTTTAGATCCCATTAAGCTTGCTCAGCAAGTTGTGGACTGCCGAGGTGAGTGTTGCAATGAACATCATAAAGTTTATCAGTTGCTTGGTGTTCGATGTGAAAGATCTCAGATCATCATCCATTTGTCAGTGATAGCAGTGGAGAAATAAAGATTCATATGTGAATATCTGGCATTAAGCCTTTGTATATTTATAAACACATAGCTGGGCATTTCCACGAAAATGTCAACCTGAGGGTCAAACTTGAAATGTCAACATACATGAACATAATGAGTATACTTTTGAAGAAGAATCATTTCTGCACCAGTATCAATTAAAAAGTTCCTGACCTTTGAGGGATTTATCTATTTTTCACTGTTTCTCCTGATGGAGGGTGTAAACTTGCGTTGTCATTTATAAAGTGCACTACCAAGTATTTATGTGTTCAGTTATGCACTGATTTATTGCAAGCCAGTAGTTGTTTGCAGAAAAGTAGCCTATTCATTACTTTTTACTACCATGTAATTCAAAGTTGAAATTATTTGGCTGGATTTTGATCAATATTTTAGAAGCCCCAACAGGCACGTCAGTCCGTCCCATAAATTTTCAAAAAAAGTTGCGCTGCAGAACACATACTGGTGCTATTTTGTTTCCCTGTCAGAATCTCTGCATTCAAGACATGCCTTCTGAGATGATATAGTCAGTTATGCTCCACAAGTTCATATATATTGAGAACTGAGCGTGACGAACTGACATACCAATGTGACGGACTGACTGTGACGGACTGACATCTCCCTGTATACCCTCTCAGAACTGTCAGATGAGCCAGTTCAACTTTGCAATCTCTAAAAGTTACATCCTGACTTCATCACCAGCTTCATTTTGCATATATTTGTCACATTTCATGAGAAAGAAGCAGTCAGTGGTGCTGGTTGTGAGGTCAGGAAGGTGGTCTAGCCAGCTGCTCCATCAGGGAAGAAGATTGTTCTGAGTCCTGAGGACTATGTGAAATTTGTGATAGAGAAAAATACAGAGATAACACTCATACTGTCAGATGACCCAGAAATAGAGCGTGTTGTCATAGCAGTGGATGAGAATTGTGATGGTATCACACGTGTCCCAAATACATAAATCATAAAAGATTCACTCTGTAGCGGTTGATTCTGAGGCAGTTATCCAGTATGCCAATTTTGATGAATCCTTGACACTACTGATAGGTTCAATTAACACATAGCTTTGGAGATAAAAGCTGTAATGATATGTACATCTGTGTCAGGCACAGTATGGAGATTGACAAAGAAAAAAAGTACATATATATGGTGTTTTCTTTGATCATGCCGATTACATTGGCCGAATACTTGAGTGCCTGAGACAAACTGACGTGAGAATAAAGTTTCAGTTTAGAGATCTTTCCAGGTCAATACCATTGGCTTTCCACAGATAACAGAGATGTTGATGACAAAATCTTCATTTTCTTTGGCGTCTTTGCAAAGGCAGAGGTCCATTTTCAGTTGGTGAAAGCAATGAAATTAGAGCAGCTTACAAATTTACGCATTAAGTATTTAAAAGATACTGAATAATTGTCAAAGGATAGTTTCTCCATTTGGCAGATGAATGAGATTTCCGTTGGCATGTGATTTGATCACTTTAAAAAGCTTTTTATTTTATGTCAGAGCAGCTCTAAATACTAGCAAAATGAAATTCCTATAATGTTTGCTGCTTTGATCAATTTGATCAATATATGGCTATATATTTGAGTCATGTACTGAGTGCTTACAATTTTCTTACTGTCAGTTGTTTCATTTGATGTTGATATGCTTCTGTCAGTCTTAATACTGTGTATAATGATTGTTGAAGCAATGAATGGTTGATTTATTTACAGAAAGTCATGTTTACAGGCATATATTCAGAGGCATCAGTCCGTCACAAAATGAATGGCAGTCCGTCACACTCATCAAATGCTAAACCCTGCGAAGGCAAATCAGTCAACTGTTAAGAATTTGCTATTTATATTTAGTCCAATCACTCATCTATCTCATATTGAGAGATGAAGAACTTAACTCTTTGTCACGAACTTTCTTCCTGGATGTTGAAGGGTGTTTGTCGTGATGTAATAAGTGGCGATCAGGCGGTGAATGCGG
>JBCEWB010578446.1:0-18304 GCA_039654565.1 Peronia peronii | reverse complement strand
CCCCCCCCCCCCCCCCCCCCCCCCCCCCCCCCCCCCCCCCCCCCCCCCCCCCCCCCCCCCCCCCCCCCCCCAGCATAGCTATATACACCGACAAGCAGACAGAGTCAGAGGTAATATTCGGGATATTCCGAGGGAATATTGGAATGAAACAGAGAAGATTTATTATGAATAAAGTGGAAATAGAGAAAACAAATTAAGGTCATGGTGAAGAGCAGAGGGTTGGGAGGATGTGGTGATAAAAGGGAGAAATGGAGAAGAGTCCAACTAAAAATTAGAAGAAAAGAAATCCAAAAAAAGGAAGGTGAAAAGATGGAAGGATGGAAAGAAGGTAGGAAGGAAGGGAGTGGGTTTGTACTGAAAGCCATGACCTGGCAAGTCAAACACAGCAATATGGTAGTCCCAACGAAAAAAAAAAAAAAAAAGATGGAAAACCCGTCACAATGTCATTAAAAGTGAGTAAAGCTACAAACCAAACACAAATCTAATCTGGCCCATCTCATTGCCCATGTCAGCTAGAAAAGCAGTCCTTGTCCATGGCTTTGGAAGCCACCAAGCTTCCCTTATGCCAAACTAAAGCCAATGAATACTCCTGCTGAGACAATGACTCCACACACTTTATAAACTTGTCACACTTCGCTTCACGAGCTTTCCCTTCTTCTCTCGGACGCATTTTCTGCGGGCAGTGACACGCTCGCTTTCACATCGACGAATCTCAGATTTATGGGGATTGTTCAGGTGACATTTGTTCAAATTAGCATAACCTAATTTTTATTTCCTCCCTCCTCCTGGTGCCAGACGCAATCGCACTCACCCCCCCCCCCCCCACCCTTAATTTTTTTTTTTTTTTTAAATACCCCAAAGGCAAAAGTACTGTGATCCATTAAAAGGGACAGAGTGGATAACAGCTAAAACTTGTCGTTTCAAAGGCACAACCTCTTTGCTCCACGCCATACCAGATGATATGGTCAGACCACCTTTAAACCCTTGACAACCATGTCATATAATTAGCAGAATTTGAAGAATCACTTACAGCTTTAAGATCTGGCAATGTCAACTTTTCTTTCTATATTCCTTTCTCTTTCTTTCTTTCTTTCTCTCTTTCTTTCTTCCTTTCTTCCTTTCTTTCTTTTTCTTCCTTTCTTCCTGTCTTTCTTTCTTCCTTTCTTTCTTTTGCCCTCTCTCTCTTTAGCTTTTTTTTTTCTTTTTCCTTCTTTTATTTCCAGCTAAAACGCTGTATTTCTAAGTTTATAGTTGAGTGGCTGTTAGCCATTGTAGAAGGGACAGACAGAGGTGAGGGCAATAATCAGGTTCATAAAAGATATTGATTGGAAATGAAAATAACATACGATATATATGCAAGATGTATTCAAATCCACAAGCACATAGACCAACATATTACAAATAACACCAGAACAAGGCAGATTTTCAAGAAATATTGCCTCATCTTATCACAACATTCTGCAAGACCAATTCAGTACCATCTGCTACAATACATACAACTGGAACGACAAGAGAAGCTATATGAGATCTATGCTTATTGTTTAAAAAAAAATAACAAAAACAAAAAAACAGACGAATAAGGCAAAAGGAAACGACAGCCTGACAAAAGCTGAAAACAAAAGACAATATATCTAAACTGAAATCCCGGGAAAAGTACCTTAGTTAAATTTCCAACATTTTCAGTCAAAGTCGAGAAAACCAAAATGAAATAAATAAATAAATAAAATTAGAGAGGCATGCATTAACGGTAAAAAATTCCAGTCTTCCAAAGGTATAAAATTTGATTAAAAACTCTGAGAAAAAAATGTCTTTTAGTTGTGTAGTTTTCATTTCAGAGCCTTCAACTATTAATGTCTTTGTCAGGTGCAAAACAAGTAGTGTACATTAAGAGTAAAAGTTTATAACCGTCCCAATGTGTAAAATTGAATTAACTAGAATATCATTATAAACTGAGAGAGAAAAAAAGTCTTTTCTAGATAAATTGATCCATTTGGATCTTCTGTCCCTTTCGGCTTGCCTCAGCTGGCCGTGTCATATCGGCTCCGAGATAAATTCTCTCAAAACAGACTGACGTAGTTTTCATTTTAGCTTCTTCAATTTGTGTTGTCTTTGTCAGATGTGCAAAACAAGTCTAAACTAAAATGCACTATTTTTTGGTTTAACCTACCCCAACATTACCAACTTCATACTATGCACTCTATAGAGACAATGGTTAGCCATTTCTTCAGCCTAAAATGACTCAAAATCTATTTTTTTGGCTACTAATATCAAGCTCAATAGTCGGAGCATTCCCGCATTCCATTTCCCTATACTGTCTTCCATATTCACGCGCAGACGCAGATCAATTTTCTCTCTCTACATTTTTTTTCTCTAACATCCCCCTTCCTCTCTCCCTCTTGCCTTATATGTTATATTACACATTTATTCTTATGTTCTCTCTTCTTTCTCTCTCTTTTTCCCCAACTCTCTCCCCCCAGTCACACTTTCTCTGTCTGTCTCATTCCAAGTCTCTCTCTCTCTCTCTCTCTCGTCTCTGTAAACCGAGCTCTGTAAACATCTATCAAATCAAAAATACATGTCCATATACAGAAATTCTATGAGAGAGAGAGAGGACGAGAGAAAAAGAGAGAGAAAGAAAGATCGAAACAGGACAAATCTATTTTCTTCTTTTCTCTATCTATGATATCTATCCTGCTTCTCTCTCTTTCACTCTCCCTTCTCCCCCCCCCCCCCATCTCTCAAGTATGCCTTGTCCCTAACCCACCACACATCACTCCACACAAATCTTTAAGTATGACGAACGGAGAAAAAAAAAGAAAGATCGAAACAGGCTCTTTCTGTTATAAAAGATCGATGCTCCATCTCACCTCAAAACAAAGGCAAACAAGTTTTCTACTTCCAATCTTTCAATCGATCACAGGTGAGACACAGCCTTAATCTTTAGGGACTTAGTCACATACTCTACATAAACACTCTGCCTTTGAGCTAATGTGGGAGTGCGTGTTTTTTTTTTTGGGGGGGGGGGGAGGGAGGAGGGGGAGGGAAAAAAAGGGGGGGGGGGTGTCTGGCTGTTGTTTCTGTCTGTCTGTGTGTTTATTTGTTTGAGTATGTATGAAACAACAGTGGAGATAAGAAAAAATGGATGAGATGGAGAAGAGAGTTAATTTAACATAATTTCTAAGTTCCTCGTCCTCTGGTCAAATAACCATCTCACACCTTTAGAAAAGTTACATAAAACACACACATACATACGCATATACACACATACGCAGAGAGAGAGAAGGAGAGAAAGAGAGAGAGAGAAATCTGAGCAACACCAACAAAATCTATTTCAGCCGATGAAAACTCATGAATGTATTCATTCCTAGAAATGCCTTAAAAAACTTATATAAGCCTTATCCCTTTCGTATCCATTTCCAAACTAAACACTAAAATATATAATACTTCACATGAAAGGCAAAATTACAAGTAGAAATAGCACAAGAGGCGACGATAGAGATAAGTTTATGCTACACTTGTTAGGGAACGGTAGTGGACAACTATCACAGACACGCAGTTAACGCAGAAAACAACAACAAAATAATATTGACAAAAAACTAGAATGAATACTACAATTACAATAATTAAAAGAAAACTGAAAAGTTATGTATACAAAATCAGCACTAGAGCAGTGTTCTATTTACACTTTTCTTAATCTGATAACGGGCCTTCTTTATAAAGTGACCATGGTCAAATCAAAAATTTTGATAAGCTCGATCTCAAAGCATTATCTTTGTCTCTACTCATATCCCTCAAATATAATGAACTAAGAGGAAGAGATTTACACTAGTCGATATCTTAGAAAACTACTGGTGCCTTTCATTTGGGCATTAAATGATCGGTAACCACGGAACGTATCTCTATGAGCCTCTTTCATGAATGAATAAATAGGGACCATCGCTCCTAGTTTTGTTTTTTTTCTATCTTCACCGTGATTCGTCTTTTTTGCTCGTCCGTGATCTAATTTGTCTAAGGGATAGTTGTTTCATTTTGGTATTCTCAAATATTAATCTCATTGTAGTAGTTTAATTTGGTCTCGTGTTATAATATTTTGTCGCCGTTGACATGTCGGCCTAGCCTGAATACAACCCTCTTCCCTTTCATTTCTGCCATCCATAGTATTTTCTGTTCATTTTTCACCATCTAATTCTCACTGTCCGTTTTATCGGATTTTTTGTTCCTTTGACTGTAAAAACGGCCTATTTTAGGAATCCTATTCTGGTCATGTAAAGGGGGAAAAAAACTTCCATAAGTCTACGAATAAGTTATTTATGTTATTTTGTTCTATTTTGAAGGGCGTCGTTATTTACTTTTTATTTCAGCTCAGCTCATCTGCCTTTGATATCGATGATGCCAACTATAAAATTGTCCTTTTAATCTATATCATGTGTTTCCTGCATTCAAAAGAGATAATCTCATTAATCTGTTTAAAACAAAACAAAATAAAAACAACGAACAAAAAATGACAACGATGGCAACATCAAAAACTGCAATACATCTTATTCTGATTTTATTTTTAATTGATTTTGATATGGGCATGCCAATAGTTCCCATTTTGTAAAAGCCACTCTGCATTTGGTTTTCTCAGTTCAAACATGCTAGAGCTAATCAAGATTTGCTAAAGAGAGGTCTTGAATATCCATAATAAAAAAACAAAAACAAAAAAACTGACTGTTGCAAAGGTCTACAAAATTCCACATGAAAACTTAAGCTCTATCAGATATAATCTTGGAACATTTATTCAATAAATTATATGAGAAGAATTATCGGACGCCCAATTATAAAGCCTGACAAAGTAAATTTCTTCATTTACCGCCGGTATGCCTACTTCATGTTTGTACGTCGTGATTCTGACGACTAGTGATTGTTTTCTCACATCCTCTGATAATCGTATACATCGTGATATATACATTTTTACACCTGAATGTTATTGATACAGTGGTTGGTGCAATGCAGCTGATTGGCCATTGAATAAAAATCCCACCCAACCGAATCGCCTGTAAGCAAGTGTTTCAATAAACCATTCCGCATTTCGTTCTAAAAATCAGCCACAATTTTCAGTCTCTGTCACTTTTTAGAATTATATAGATCATTACTATACGTGAAGTAAAACAAACCATCACGTGTCCCGTTTTTGTACCTGATTTTTTTTTATTATTTCAACATAAAACAAACAAAATCAAAAGAAGAAGGAAAGAGAAACCACACAAAGAATAAATTAAAAAATTACTACCACTCACTAAAAAAGATGCAAGAAAGCCGTCCTAATTCTCGCAAACATTTCAGGCTGAAAAGCTAGGATACTCTCAACATGAACCTGCCGGGGAATTCGGGGCCGGACGAGAATAGTTTGCCATCAGCTCACTCCCACTCCTCCCCGACTTTCCCTCTTTTCCTTACAAGAACTGTGCCCTAAACGGGGCTCTATAATGAAGCATATCTCTGCATTAGGTTTAACTGTTGGGTTACATTTCTTCTTACATATCTCTTCCCTCTGGCCTAACGTGGCCTTGTTAGGAGCACGCAGACAGAATACTATCTTTGCATAGGGTTTCATACCATGAAGGAAGAAACAAATCGTAGCGGTGGCAACTGGGACATGATCTGCGCAGTTGATCACATAGTATGACGTGACGGTCTCTGAAAAAAGCCATTCATGAATAGACTATTTTCAGCTTTGTGTTAGGCATTTCATTGACAGATGAGTATTTGCCATGTACTTTTAAAGCTCAGTTGGTTCCCGTGGTGGTTTCCTCGCATTTTACATCTTTCCTTTTTTTTTTTTTGAAATACTTGAAGTACTTAAAATCCTTTTAGAGAAAAGTGTGTTCAAACTTTTTCGTTCATTTGACAACAGCTACTATTAACCATCTGACGGGTTTCTGCTACATGCAACAGTAACAGTTCTCGGGGACAACTTCATGCACAAAATAAAAGTAGTAATGTTGTCTTTATTACAATCTCGCATTATTTTGCGGCAGTTGACATAAAGCACGGGATTTCGAAGACCAAAAAGACACGACAAACTGCCTTCTGTTAATGCAACCGTATCTATGCCATGTTCGTCCATTTAGAAAGCCATTGAAATCATAATTGGTACAGAGGAGACGGTTCAAAAGATTTTTTTCTTCTAAAGTGTCTTGCCCTACAAAATAATGTCTTACTTATTATTTAAAGGAGAAAAAAAAATCTCAAACTATCAGGAGATGCATGTGATGTGACGACCGCATTGTGAATGAACACAAAATAAAGTGTTACACTGATGCGATGGGGAGGCAGAGAGTGAGAGATGAAAGAAATAAATGAAAACAGGACTGAATCAACGGCATGTATTTCTATAGTGGAGCCGAAATTGCGTGTGCATGCATAGCCGCCTCCTGCTCCCAGGCACATTTTCCTTATGGAAATATTGCTTTGTTTGAACAATCTCCTATACCACTCATAAAAATAGCCATGTACACAGAGTTTCTTTGCTTCCTCTTTTCATCCTTTCATCCTTCGCAAAGCTCATATTTTCAAATTCCCTTCTTCACTTACATCCCAATCCTTCTTTTCGGAGGAAGAGGAAGGCTTCACATAGCGAAGTCGCTGGTTCATTATTAAAACAGTTAAGGTCCAACGATTAATCAATGGGATACACTCACAGTCAATCAATTTGCCTCAATCTGAAATACAATTCTGACTCTCTGTTTCATATTTCTGCCGTGTCACGTCATCCTTCGTGTTTAAAATACTGTAGCATTCACCGTCTGGTTCTTTTGAATTACTATCAATATCCGGTTTCCATGCCTTTTACATGTGCTTTTCAGCTTCTTTTAATAAGGCTATCTCAGCTGCTTCTTGTTATTTGGGGAATATTCCAAACATGTCAGATATCTTATTTTTCCAGTTCAGTCGAATATTTGATCTTTCTCATTAACCACGACACATTGTATCATACACTGGTACTAAGGGTTAGAGCGACAAAGGAAAGTGACCGGTAATTTACAAGTTTAGTTACAGTCAATGTGCCAAGCGGACACATCATACAATGACTGGTGAACAATCTTTTCTTTCTCATCAAAAGACAATACAACTATGATCCTCCCCTCCCCTCGTCCCCAACTTCCGTTCCCAAAATATGACATAGACAGTTTAACATCCCTCTACCACACTTCGACACAACACCTTTTCCCCCTAAATATCCCCTTCGGGGAATCGGAATTTAGTTGTGCCATCTCTTTTCATATAGTATTTACGAAAGGCAAATTTCAGAGACTAAAGTGATGCAGTAGGTCTAAATCATCTCTTCTTTTTGTAGAAAGTTATATCTGAAATTAAATAGGATGGGAAAAACAACATTAAAATGAGTTGAGCAAGGCGTTTATTCAAAGCATGTTAGGCTGTGCATGGACTGCCACTGGTCTATCGTTGCCTGGGCTGCCTGCCTCATTATGCCAAAAAGGCCGACAGTCTACCCGAATTTCAGCCGGACGTGACTTTTAGTAGATGTATTGCCAGCCTGTCCTGTCACTATTTGTCTAGTAGCTGTCCTAGGCAAAAGGATTGATTCACCCAGCACCATCAACCGACTCAGGTTACCGCGCTATGTTGACATGGCATAGGATGGATGAAAGCTACATGGCCCGTCCTCAGTCTATTCTTCAGGCCTATCCAGATTCCCCCCTTTCCTTCGTACTCCGAGTCTTCCCTCGATATGCTTCATCTCTGTCCCTCCTTCTCGTGTCATTCCAAAGTTTTCCATTCTCTTCCTGTTCCTTTTTTTTCGCCTTCACTACCCAAAAAGCCAGGAGGCGGTGAGTCACTGTGAAAATACAAAAACAAAAGCAAAAACCGCAGGCAAGTTCTAATCGTTTCCATTCCCCCGACAGTTTCGATGCCCGGACCACTTTTCAAACTGTCACCAAGAGGCACACATCTGATCCCTCGGCCACGATGGTCCCTCCCATCCTTAGTACCTCTTACTTCCTCAAATATTCATGTATAACTTTTAGTCTGTCTAAGACACAACTTGGAGATGCTAACACACGGGGCTTTTCGGGGCCAGTCTTATGTTAAACAGTCAATATAATACGTTCTAACAAAATAAATAAATAAATAAAATTAAAAAATGTAAAAACTGTGCTTCATTTTTCTTCTATTCTTTGTTGTTATTTGTTAAATTAATTAATATTCAGATAGTCTGTCTAAGACACGACCTGGAGATGCTGACACACGGGGCTTTCCGGGGCCAGTCTTAAGTTAAACTGTCAATATAATAAGTTCTAACAAAAAAACAAAACAAAAATAAGAAAATGTGGAAGCTGTGCTTCACTTTTCTTCTGTTCTTTGTTGTTGTTTGTTCAGTTAATTAATATTCAGATGATTGTAGATCACATCAGCCAGAGCATGTCTAGAAACACGTTATATCTGGAATATAGGTTGATAAAAAGAAAAAAAAATCTTAAAAGTAAAGTTACTAATCATTGTAATTATATTACCTCCCTTCCCAATTGATTTCAACGCTTAAATATTTGCCCTGTCAGAAAAACAGTTAACACTTTTTATAGCATTCATCATGGAAACCTGGATAGGCTGGCAAATCTACAGCTGCCTGACGGTGAGGAAAAAAAATCTCCACAAGCCCCCCCCCCCCCCTCTTCCCCCCTCTTTTTCTTAAATTGAAGGTAAGATATGTCACGCAATTTTCCACCTGCCAAGTGTCGATGACGGCATACATGCTGGATGTAGGAAAAAAAAATGCTTCACACTAGCCTGCAACGGACAACCGGTAACGAGAGCATCTGTGCTCATCACTTCCATGCTGGGCTGTGACTGAAAGTGGTCTTCTCTCAGAACACGGTCATTATCATAATAAAGTGGGAGGCCTACATGATGAGCGGTGTATATTAGCAATCAAAGCCCGCGAAAGTAGTTGGTCTGAATATCCTTTCGGCTATAGGCTTTGGCCACATAAAAGCTGAGATCGGATGGTAAACAATCGCCCATAATGTCCAGTATTTTCAATTACTGTATATTTTTGATCATATGTATTTTATATCTTTATAACAGTTCAAATCCCAGTGTCCCCCCCCCCCCCCAAAGAAAAAACAACCCAAAAACCAAACATTTTTGTGTGTGTGTTTGCCATCCAGCTTTTCTCACCCTGCCGAGATAACCACAAGCAGGAAGTTGGAAAGCATAAATATCCAGTAGCTGTAACCGCTTCTCTTATTATCCACGTTCTAAGTAAAGAAAGTTCATTTATTTGAAATACACAGATATCGCCGACGACATCAAAAATGAACTAACACCAACTGTTAAACAAGCCAGAAGGAAAAGGACTCTTTCTCTCATTTTCATATTATACTTAAAATTTAAATGGCATAAATTACTCCCTGTATTTTTTGCTTCAATGAGCATTGCTTTTCATTCAGACTAAATTAATAATAAAATGTATAATTAAAAATTGCCATATATTTTGAGTCGACTACGCAAATATTATTTATGGCCTCAATGCACATGATGGCTTAGAACACTCTGATAAACTTGTTATATAGATCCAGTGCTAAATATAATAATAATAATAATAATAATAATAATAACTTCAACGACGACAACAAAATAATCACAACAATATCATAACATATCACCACCTTCAATCACCATCACCAACAATAAAGTTCACACCCACACATACATACACACACACACACACACACCAAACCCCTCAACAACATAAACAAATTTACAAGAACGTGACCTTGCTGAACGTAATCAAATACTGAAAATAAAAAGAACGAAATAAAGAAAGGAAGAAATGAAAATAAATTAAATAAAAATACTTTTTGACCGGAATCAAATTTTCACATGTTAGTGAAGTGTAGACTTGTATCGTTGTGAAACAAATCTGAAGCTTCACAAACCAGGCGCTTGTACTATTATTTTTCTTGCTAATCTTTTTGTTTACTCGTATTTACAAACCTCATCCCGCAGTGTCGGAGCACAAACGAAAGAAAAAGATGTGGGCAAACCCTTGGAGGAGGTGAGGGGAGGAGGAGAGAGGAAGGGGCAAAAAGACCTGCTGTTGTAACGTAACACACTCTAAATCGCTGGACACCACATGAGGAAATCTGTCCGTTCGAAATACCGCGTCAGATTTCCGTCACTGTAAGTAGGGATAATCTGTTACGGAGATGGTCATTGTGGGCAAGATGATGGATGGATGGATGGATGGATGGATCGATGGATGGATGGATAGATGGATCGATGAGTGGATGAATGGATGGACGGACGGACAGATGCATGGATGGCTGGATGGACGGACGGACGGACGAAGAGATGGGCGGATGGAATGGGTGGATGAATGGATGGATGGATGGATGGATAGATGGAATGGCTGGATAGACGGATGGATGGGAGGATGAATAAGAGGATAGGAGGATGGATAAGTGGATGGATAGGTGAATGAATGTCGAGCACAGACGACGACGCACCTGACGACAGAATGTGATGGATGGGGCGATAAATGGATAGATAATTAAATGAAGTGCTGTGCAGTTGATATAATGATCAACAATAAGCTGTTACGGTGAACAAAGAAGTAAAATACAAAAGTAAAACAACCACAACAACATCAACAACCACAAAATCTTTATGCACACATACAATCACAATAATAAATAATTCATTTCTTTTTTAAAAACGTATAGTTTAGCTGACTCAATATTTCATCCATCTCTCTAACTCTGAACACAAAGTTTATATGACTGTTTAACTACAAGTGAGACTACTGAGTACAAATAGCGATATAATTTATCACCGTTTTCCTGAATCAGTCTTCGTTTTGTCCCTTCTCCTCTTCCCTTTGAATGACTCCCCCCTCCCCCTCCCATAATCTCCTCCCTAAACCTGTTTATTTTCTCTGTAACAAACATCTTTCATTCCTGCCTAGATGCAGAGCTATCTCATCTTGTAACCATAAATGTCAGAAAAATTTTCTGCGCAACGGCAGTAATGTATATCTGCAGTCTTTCCACCCTAAGAAGAACAGGATTATTTCAGTTTTAAATGCGTGCCAAGTTTGGTCAGAAGAAATTTTAGGGATAGAAACTGGGAATTTGAAAATTTTCTCCGTCTCTGGCTCCTCTTCATGTAGTCAATGTTTAACACACACCGGATCTCCGAAACATATTCACCTTAATATTGTAAGTTTATGTTATTTGTAACAGTACCTCGAATGCAAAATGTAATTAAGCTAATCGTTGGGCAGATGGTCTTCTTGACACTTCTAGGGTTAATGTTCAGGATACTGTTTGCTTCTTCCTTTTCTTCTCTCTCATCCTTTACTTCCTCTCCTTTCCATCTCCCTCCTCTCCTGTCTTCCCCTCGTACTCCTCTAATCCTCTCTTCCCTCTTCCCCTCCCTCAGTCCGTTTCTCTCTGTACTCCTTCGGTTCTAGTCTGGGCCGGCCATACTATCAGATCGATAGCATCATCAGACATGAAAGGGGTGGACTGAAATTTGTAAACAAGGCGATAAAATTGCCGCCCTTCAGTCAGTACTGACATGGTAGATAATGTATGAACCATGTGTGGTCTGTCCGTACCTGTGTGTGGATATGAGTCCTACCTGATACTGGCTGTGAGTGTGTGTAGAGATTGCATGTAACGATGTATAAATTCATGCTTCTCCTGTTCTGAAATGAAAGCGAAAAAGTCGCTGGGCATAAATGATCTTTCATGATAGACGAAAAAAGATTTCCACTGGACCAGTTAGTTGAAGGGAAACGGAGACACGACATGATGACATCAAGCGCTTGTCAAATCGAGCGACTGGAGAAACCAGACATTTTCCACAGAGAGTGAATTTTCAATGCATTATTTTTTTTCATACAATCTTTCTAAGTCCATTAAAAAATATATCACAGGGTCAAATTTACTTAAATATCTGGAGTAAATAAACAAAAGTTGTAATTTGTTGGCATGCCCTAAATAGGGATTAATGAGGATTAACAAAATTGATCTGCCATTTTCTCGCTAAAATCAGCAGGTGGTTACACTCATGAGTCATACTTCCATCTGTCAGTATTTTGACTTCTACTCAAGATAGATCAAATATTTTTGTCACTAACAGAAAGGAAAATGGATAAGCTGTAACGTAATATCAATAGTTCTACATGCTCAAAAATTCAGCTGCGTCTGATTTCACTGTGTCGCGTCTGATTTAAACCACTGATAGACAGGCTGGATCATTCTAATGAGCCATTTTTTGAGCAAGTTAGGTTGCTTCCCTTTGCCCAGTACAAGAGGTATAGGACAAGCATTGCAAAGAAGGAAAATATCGCTTTTTCTCTTATTATTTGAAACACACGGCGCAAAAAATTATGAAAAAATTACCACTATAAGAAAAAAACATGTTCATCATATGGTGAATTTTTCAGAATTTTCTGGTTTTTGTGCTTCACATAACAAGCGAAAAAATGATTTTTTCCCTTCTTTACAATGCTTCTGTTATATCTCTTGTACTTGGCAAAGGGATGTAATTTGGATGACGGTCAAAATGGTTCATTAGTCCTGCAGTGCGAGAGGAACGTTGAAGTTATTTTATCAAATTATACATCTCAAACTGGCTCAACCTATTTCTAAATCTGACCTATCATCACCTCTGATGTTCTCTAGCCACTGTGTTTCTTGACTTCTTCCACGTTAAGAAAATCATGCTAGGACAAACCACAGAGGTTTGAGACTTCAATGTCCCACAGTGGAATGTAGCAGTTGGCCAGGTTTTCACAGACCGGCAGTGTAACACAGAAGATGTGCTGGGATCATGGATTATATAATGTATACAATGTCTAGGAATGGTGGCTGTTGTGATGTGGAGACTTTTTTTCTCGCTTTTGCTTCTGAGATATTATTTATTTCTTTAGAAGGCAGCTTAAAGGAGGAACTGCGTCACCGAGTCATGATCGCTTATGTTCAACGCGACAGCACTTGTGACTAACGACATCTGACGCCTCTGTGGCTTACTTCCTTTTTCCGAGCAACGTTTTTTTTTCATCAGCTGTCTCATGGCGGCTGCTACTCATCCTGTGCATTTCCGACTTCAGTTATGGGTTAATTTAGCACTTACTTGCTTTTGCTATGACACGCCACTATGTAGTTCATGCATCGAGGATGGTCTGAGTGCGTGTCCAGAATTATATTATGTACAAAAACATTAAGTGCGCGTACAGAACTTATTTAGAGAAGAATTAGTTTCTCTGTTTAATTGTAAGATAATTACGGTCTTACTTGACTGGACACGTCATTCAAGCTGTTTCAGGTGAGAAAAAACAAACAAACAACCTCACACATGTACACAAATCGTAGTAATAAACTAATATGTGTATACACATACTGAGAATCAATGACGAACATTCACGGCTGCAGGGCCATTCAACTGCGCATTAAAAGCTGGCAACAAGGTAGGGATGTGCGATGGCAAATAAAATAATTCGATCAAAGAGATCACTGAATTCTGCGCCAATGAAAGAGAAACCGAAAGGTCAGAAATAGGAGCGGTGCACTGTTGCAGGGGACATAACTCGAAATATTCTTTTCCCTGTTTCTGTATTCTGCCAATAGTTATTCTTTCAGAAACTGGCACAAGAACTTCAGGTGACACTGGAGGGCTCAATGTGTGTGTTACTGGTTATAAAGGCTGAATCATGTGATACTAAACTCAGAGAAACTAATAATATATGACGATTCCAGAAGCGCGTAACGAAAACGGATAAACTTTACAGAAAATTTTTCGAATTACTTTTAGTGTTCTCGGATAAGTTTAAAACCGTTTAACGAGGCCATTATTAAATATTTGTATTAGCTTTATCGGTGCATACAATTATCTGTCCTGAAACACCTCTTAGATGAAATGATGGATGTACATGATATGAATTGTCCTAACAGTTAGAAAGTGATTCGAAAACAATAACAATAACAACAACAACAACGAAAAAAAATGTTACTGATTATTGTGATCAAGTTTTGGATGTCTGTTCATATAGTATTACTGTCCAATGTACCAGGAGTTGAGCTATACAGCACCATTCTATGGGATAGTGGTTTCACATTTTCTGTGTTAGTTTAAAAAAATATACTCCTCGCTTTTTGTTTGTTTGTTTGTTTTTTTTTTAAAACAAAATAGTCGAAAACAACAACCAATAATAAACATTTCGGCAAGTACTTTAGCAGTAGTGATCGCACTATTCTAACCCACATTTTATATGTGAAATTAACGATTTCGGTTGAGCAAGTTCAGAATTAATCACAGGACTATTGGAAAATAACATTATAGTGATTCTATGGAAGATGATCCACCAGGATTTTTCTACTTCTTAAGAGTGACTTATACCGCGGAACAATGAAGTGGAAATTAGCTACTGGCTGGAACTCAAAGCAGATTCGCTTAATACTACCCATTAAACTTAACTGATATCAAGTCAGAAGTACGAAGTTTTTATCCACTGAAGAAGTCACAGTAATTTTTTTTCTTTTAGCTTTTCGTCCTCATTTTTAACAAACCTACACAACTGTGGCGTGAAAACCTTTTAGTCTTTTCTTGAAATAGCTAAAATGAAACCATAACTATAACTAAAGATGGATACTACAGGAAAGAAAAAGTCAATCACAGACAAGATTTATCAGAGAAAGTGATAATATGCTGCACATTTCCTATACGGTTATTTATTTTGTCGGCTGAATTGCATGCTTTTTCCTCCACCCTCATGCCTGAGCATTACGACAGTACAGTACTCATATGCTTTTTGTTTGAGAGTTTGTAAGACTTACTTCTCAAAACACCAGAAAACAATTTAAAATCAGCAGCAATGTTACTGTCATTACTACTGTTATAACAACATTTGTTATTTGGCCAATAACAGGAAAGTAACTAGAGCATTTAAAAACAAAACAACACAAAACGAGAAAATTCCTACAAAAAAAAAAAAAAGAAACAAAAACAAAAACAAAAAACCACTTCTTCACTTGTCGTTTATTTATCTGTCTATTCGACCGTCGTTTACCAAAAAAATCAGGCCATAGCTTTTCTGTATTTGTATCAGATCACTTGCAGCGCTCCGATACAGGCATAAAGTTGTGTGCCATGGTACTGACTTTTCTACATTTTGCAATTATGTCAAAGATAGTTAATGACAGCTAGTGTTCCTCAAAGAACTGTTTTTCAGGATAGTATGTCATAAATTATCCAGGAAACTCATTCAAGATATTTCATCCTATTTATGTCTTTTAGCTTGCTACCTCAGCGAGTCTGCTGTGAAATGTTTGATTAAGCAATGTGTTTCGTTGAGAGTCTAAAACAATTTAACTTGCTGGCAGATAAGTCATAAGACATTCCACTTATGTCTTATGTGTGGGTTTACTCACACACACACACACACACACACACACACACACACACACACACACACACACACACACACACAAATCGTGTCCGACAAATCTAAGCCTGAAACAACCATGTGGCTGGACTTTAAATCCATACCTATATTAAATCAGAACACCACATTCATACACTACTCTAGAACACCTGGGCAGATGTGACTATGAGAGTGGATAGGAGAAAAGCAGGCAGATACACGTTTCTTTAAAGTAGAGGAAATTCTGTTTGCACAAGTACTCACCTACTGGCGTGTAATTCTCGGTTTAAAGTTGGGTCTATGAAGATTTTGATAACTTTCCCTCAGCAGTCATCAAAATGAACATCACAGCTTCAGTGGTCTAGCTCTGGAAGACAAAATTGACAAAGATATTATTGCACCCTGTGGACTGAAACTTGTCCTGAGAATTCGTGGGGAAAATATGATGAGTTCCCTGCTAAAGATTCCCGGCCCCTGGATTCCACATCCCTGAACGTGTTTAACATAAACTTAAGATATCTCCTCAACAAATCTGTTGTTACAAACATTCATGGAACTCTTCCCCTTCCTATTCTCTATAAGATATGCAAGTATGCCGGGTTGCATTTTGCAGGCTACTTGCCAAAGCAAGTGGCAGCTATGAGAACATTCTGAATTTTGGTACAACAAAAGATGAACATTTTCATGCGATGTGTCAAGACATTACAGTAAATGGTGAACATTTGCAGTTTGGACAATTTTGGCTGCTAAAGATCCACTGAGACACTAAAACAAAATATTAGAGAAAGAACAAAACAAAAATCAAACTCGTAAAACAAAACGAAACTCTGATATAAAGTGCAACCAGAGAGAATGTGAAAGTATTCCAAGAAATGCACAGTGCTGGTGTGTCAAGCCAAAAATAACATGAACACATAATCAAATCACAGCCGACATAATTATATTTTGTTATTGATTTCGACAATGACTTATAAAAACAACTTAGTAAAGATAGCATACTTCCCTGGGAATCTTGCGCATTCTAAATCCTCAGATTCTAAATCCAAACTCCTTGATCACAAAATCAAATATCGTGTTATTAAGTCTCGCTCAAAGGAGGCAGCTATACCCTGGCCAGATGTACATAGGCCAAAAGATGCACTCGGCAGCAGATTCAGTGTTTATATTTTCGTACTTCTCGTCAAGCTGGGATTCGCAGCAGTTTGGGCTATCAACAGACTTGGCTTCAACGTTTACAGAAGGACGGAAGTTAGCCCAGCACAGATTTACGCTTGCAAAATGAATGATAAACTGTGTGTGCGATGACATCATTAGCCGTCTTACACAGCTGAGTCAAAATAGTAAAGCAGCTAACGAGAATGGAGTGTGTTACACGTGCTGGAGATTGGGTATCATAGCAAATGTGGAAGGACGCCAGAGACTTAGAAAATCAAACAAACGGGAAACTGAATATTGTAGCGAAGCAAAACCAAAGCTTTCAAAGATTGGAAGAGTTTTTCTCGTGTAATGCGGAAACAAAATAAGACCAATTAGAAAACGCTTCAGCGGACTACTTAATTTGTTGAAAAAATGAAGTATGATCAACCGGTGGAAATCTGTCAAGCAAGATAATATTAAATGAAGGAAAATTCCAAGTTTACCCTTTCTCATTTTTTTTGAAAAAGTTAAATTCTGGATCCGGTAGATTTCTTAGACAAATACATGCTGAAACAGGAGTATCTTTGGGCAGTAAGACAAATGAGTATCGAATTTTGACATGAACATCGATTACAATCATCTATACATTTTGATTATGTCGGATTAATGAAGTGATATGACAAAATAAATAAATAAATAAATAAAAAAATAAAAAAATAAAAATAAAAGAAGACTCAAATTGTGCAATGCCCAAATTACACTCAATCTATTAAAGACACTAAATCGACAAAATGAAAAGGGTGCCAACACAAAATAATGTGCAATACAAACACTTTCAAATTCGTAAGACACACGCTGACTTCCAAATACGAAAATGAATGTTCTGATTATCTACTGTATATTTCCAGGTAAAAAAAGGAAAAGACAGAAAGGAAGATCAACATGCACCCCCCCCCCCCTCCCCCCCACCAGAAAAAAAATTTGAACAATGATGAAAGAAATAAAATTTTAATACGATATAAGCAGAATCAAGAACATGAGATAAATTCTGTCCAAAGAAAAGATTTTTTTTTTTTAAACCGCCAAAGTTCATACTTTTAATTTTGGGCTAAGCAAAGAATGAAGAAGAACAAGATTTCAACGCTTCTGGTGAAAGGTGTGATCAAATTGTCGCGATACTTACACCCTTAGACAGAGACAATGAAGTATGGCATAAAATTGAACCTCGCGATGGTAAAACTGAGAAAACGACATAACTGAGTAGCAAAGTGAAAGAGTGAGAAGAAAGAGTGAGCGAAGATAGAAAGGTTAGATTTTAGGAATTGTTTTTGGCCGAGAAGGAGACTACATTCTGAGGGTTGGTTTTGATCGAACGAGGGGGAAACTAGATTTTAGGGGTTGTTTTTGATCGGGTGAGAGGAAGCTAGATTTCGGGGTTTTTGTTTGTTTCTCTGTTTTTTTGACCGGGCGAGGGGAAAGCTAGATTTTGGGGATTGTTCTTCGACCAGCCCTATCACTTCCCTTCGCCAAACATTTGGAGTATAGTCAAGGAGCTTCTTGGGTACAGTAAAGAGATAAAGTTATTACTACGCTCTTTGCTTGAAACGAACATCATGAAACAATTCCGAAAAATTCATGGAGTAAGGAAAATGTTTTCTTCTTATTGTGGTGTTTTCATTTGGGGGGGGGGGGGGGGGGGGGGGGGGGCACCCTTTTCTTTTCTCCCTTTCT